>UELX01001172.1:0-45280 GCA_900480035.1 Eupelmus urozonus
CTACCTATTATTTATTTAATTGAACGCCCACTCAATCCTCCCTAGTTTATAATAATAATACTCATTAAACACAACAAAAAGAAAATAAAAACAAAAAAGCTCAAACGCTTATTCAAAGCCCGAAAATCTTGTTAAACGCCGCTGACCGATGTCAGCAGGCCGCAAATCAGTCGAAGAAAAGTATTGCGGAAAATCAGCAAAACAACACGAGTCCGAACGAGCTAATCCACATCAAGCCGCGCGGGCGCACGTCCGCTACATCGATCAACCACTATTTTCCAGCTATCTCCCTCTATCCCGTATACCTCTTCCGTATAAATTCCGCCCCCCTTCCTCCTACACTCTCAACCATTTCCTCCCTTCTCTCTCTCTCTCTCTCTCCATCGCAATACGAATGCAAATCCGATGGAGGGAGAGAGAGAGAGGGAGAGAGTAACGCGCGACTACTTGGCTTCGATCCAGCGGCGATCGGATCTCATCCGAGAGCGATACACAGGCTGCAAATCCGCGGCAACTCCATGGGGGATTTGTTCCGGGCGAAAATCGCTTTGGTCGCTCAAACAGGCGCGCGCCGGTCAGCCGGGGGCAGTGGGTGACCGAGGCCTTTGGGGAATATCAAGAGGCCGCCGAGCTTGTATAAGCGATCGCCTTTGCGAGCAGCCTCTTTCCGAGGAGGGCTTACTCGTTATGCTCGGCTCTTTAAGGGGAGGCTGAAGGTGACGAGGCTGCTGTTGGCAAGCGAGCGTTTTGAGGGGGGGAGGGGGGCAGATTTTGCCACGAGAGAGGTGTGGGAGTATCGTTTGAGAGGAGGTGAATTTTGAGTTTGGTAATAATTCGTGGGGGGTTGATATATTAGCTGGAAGATTTTAAGTCGTATCAAAACTCGGGAAATAATTTGGAAATTTGTATTCTAGATTTCAATAAATTAATTACAATTCCGTTGGTATTTCAAACTCCCGGCGCTGGCAAGTCGGTGAAATATAACTTGGGTGATCCTCCGAAATGGAAATGCTCTTTAACGTTCTCTGAAATAATTACTTTATGATTAAGTATAGCTATTTCGTTAGCGAAGCAATGAGTTATTTCGAGGAAAGTTCGCTTATGTCGTCATTGTTACGAATTTACATTGAAATTGCAACTTACATTTATTAATATGTAAAACTTGAAAACATTTTATTAAGTTTATTATGCTATTATGAGAATTTGTAAAACAACGTAACAAAAAAATTGTCAACAATTGAGTTTTATTATTAACAATTTGTTTGTAAACAATGAATTTTCTCTTTTTATGAGCATAAATTTCCACGTATATATAATTTTGATTTTTCTATTTTTTAATTCTACGAAATGGACTAGATAATAAATCTCCATACTCGCCGCGGGTAACCAGAAAGAACGTAATGAAAAGAGGCAGGTAAAATTATATTAATTAAAGTAAAATATAGAAATTTTTTACAAGCTTTGCGTTTTTACCCAGTAATTTTTATTATGTATTATTTTATTCTGTTCTCTTTGCCGTGCATACACATATCCAGCCTCATAAAATACAAAGAGACAAAAATAAAGCCCGACATTTAGCTTCATTCTTGGAATTTAACACTATTAGTTCTCTCATCTTACAGCTGAAATTCGAAAAAACCACTTTCGGCAAATACGCCAAGGATTCGAAAATCCACATTTTCCATTTCCACACCCATGAAAAAAAACTTTTAAAAAAAAACCTCCCGGCCTCATTTCCCAAATTAATAATTCCCAGCCTCTCATCCTCGAAAATTAAAATCCCCACTCTCCAACTTCAGCTCTCGCCTCTGCCCATTTCATTGGGCTCGCTCACTTCTCGCAGCTTCGCTCTCACGGCATATAAGCCGTGTGCGGGGGAGGCGCGGGAGCGCTGCCGCTTATATAAATTACGAGCGGCTAGGCGCGTCACCCGCAAACGCCTCTCGCGCACTTCACTCGGACAGGGCTTCCGCATGCGAGTCCCGGCCGCTAAAAGGTCGCCTTCTCTCCTTTTACGCCCTGACCTTTAAACCCCCTGCGCGCTCGGGGGGCCCGTAAACTCGCTAGCTGGCCATATTCGAATCGGCGAAAAGGCTGGCTGAAGAATGGGGAGATCCTCTTTAATGGTTCTATTTACGTGCGCTCTATCCGCGCTGCCGTTATTTACTTTGGCGCGCGAGAATGAGAGCATAGCGAGTGAAAGAGAGGCAGAGGGAAGCTGAATAAAATTGCTTTATACCGACGGCTTACGAGAGCTGCGTAAGCGGGCTCACTTGTTTTGTGCGTGAGGCCTGCTGGGTGGAGAGGCTCGTATCGCCTTTGTTGAGAGAGGGATTTTGAAGATGGTTAAAACTGATCTATAAAGTTTAGTTATGAGTAATGCCGGGTGAATATTAAGTCTTTGAGTTTGTAACGATGATTTACGGTTGACTTTGGTATAATGATGATAATAAAATGATCTTGAGCTAAAAATGAGAGATTAAATGTTAGGCATGGCACAGGGGAGGTATAAGTGAACTGAATGCTCTAATTAAAACGTAATTAATAGTGGTATTAAATCAAGCCTTAATTTATATAGAGAAATTCATGAATACGCAAATAATTCTCCATAATGAAGTTGCGGCTCATAGCCTATATATAAACAAAGGAAATTAGAATATTTCACGTGAAAAAATACAAAATAATATTTCTAAAAGCATCTGTTTTTGTAAATGATTTTACTATATGTATACTTGCAGATGTACTCTCATATAAAGAAAATGTAGTTATCCTTTCGTAAAATTTTGATGAAATTAAATAAGAATTATTTAAGCGATTATAAAATTCAAAAGTTAATACTAATATTATTTATCTCGTTAAACAGCGATTTTAAATTGAGAATAAATTATAAGACTCTTTACATGAGCTAATAAAATATAAAAACCTGTAATAGCGTATATTGTACCCACATTTACGATTAAGTATATATTATTCCATAACTTTTTAAAAGATTCCAAATGCTTTATCATAGTTGCAAAAATAAATTCTATATTATATTCCTGTCTAACAAAACATATTAATTCTAAATGTCACCCACCAACCCATTTCCAATAACACCTCTCCGTTTTTCCACAAACCCCACCACAAATTTTAAAATATCCCTAAAGCCAAAAAAGCCCACGCGCCAAACAAGATAGCAAGCAGCTCAACGCGTCAACAAGACGACAGAGGAGCTCGCGCGCGCGTGCGCTTATCTCAAGCTTTCCGGTTAATTGAATTTGCATTTTGCGCGCTCTCTGGACGTCGGCCAGCTTTGGCTGCTTTCATTCCGGGGCGCCGCACCACTCTCCGATGCTATCGCCCGGCTAATTCGTCATTGCGCGCGACGCGCGTATTCCGCTGGCGTCAAATGCGAGCGGATCCGAGTGAATGCGCAAATTATTTGTATGGGGAAACTAATCGATAGCGGGTTAGTAATTGGCCGGCGATACGTTTTATTCCTGCGAGCTTTTCGTGCGCTTGATTTGTTGCAGCTTGAAAGCTGAGGATTGATTTTTGAGAGGAACCTGCTATATTGGCTTAGTTTTTTTCATAGCTTCGTTTTGTTTGCTTTCGCTGTTTTGGTCGAAACTTTGAATTGGACGGATGAAATAATATAGTGCAACGGTATTTTGATGTAAACCAATACACTGTTCTTGTTGCAATATCGTATGTTGTATTTTGTAGGATTCAGTATTCTGAAATTAATTATGAATCAATCTAGAGTCTTGCGTTAACAAAGCCATAATTGTTCGATGTAACGTGAGTACCTATAAACATCAAATTACAAGAACTTTCAGATAAAAATTTCAAATCCGAAGAAATCACATCGTTATTGCCATCACCCAGTTAACGTTCCGAAAGTACATTAATAATTGAAGGCTTTGATCATACCAAAATCGTAACAATCAAAATCGATTCTATAAATATTAATGCCAGCCGATTCAAATCCGAACGAGAAAGGTCGTAGCTCATATCGCAAAAGCCGCGCTCGCGCGAATTATTCAGCGCTGCGTGAGAAGCTGACTCCCAATTTCAGATAGCATTCACCGCTCGCCGAATCCAGAGTCCAATTCATGCATCATCCTCGGCGACAAAAGCGTCGATTAGAAATTTCCCCATGTGTACGCGAAAACAATCGGCCGGAACGATCGCGCTCGTTCGACCTGCATTTTTCCGCTGCTACCGAAGCGCCCAAAAAGGAAAGAAAATGATTCGCGCAACGAGCGTCAAAAATAGTAGGTGGAACGTAAAGAAGCGGTTGCCGCCAATCTGGAAAACGTCCGGAGGTGAATTTTTTGTTTGTGTGTATGTGTGTATATGTACGAATGTGTGCTCATGAAGGTGTATGGGTGTGTGTATGTGTGAGAGAGAAAGAGAGGAGTCTTTTTGAGGGGCGCAAGCACGAACTCACTCTCGCACTGGATAGAGTTGAAAAGTTCTCTATCGGGTCGCGGGCTCGCGCTCACGTGGTCGTATTGTCGAAATAAAAAGAAAGAGGAGAGCGAGAGTGGAAGAGAATCGTATTTGTTCTAACTCTTGAAAAACGCTCGTGAGTGTATAGAAAAGGTAAAGAGGATTACTTTTCTTTGGACTTCTTTTTAAGATAATAGATGTTTGCGATCGCCGGGACAGACGAATTAGAGCGTCCACTTAAAGCGTGCTTAGACTGCTAAAAACATCTGTAGTCAAAAGAATTCTTTGATGCTTGATTGTTACAAGTGACGCGTGGGATATCTTGCAATTATTATAATTCGAATTCCTTAAGGAGGAGAAAAATCAATTATAAGATGCACGAAATGCAGATGAACCCATTTCTATTCAGAAACTTATAAAAGAATTATTTCCATCAGTCGCTTCATGCTAATGGGCGACGATAAAAAATACATTAGCAGGCCCTTCGACAATAAATTTGCCCGAAGAGAGAGAAAGATAGAGAGCGAGAGAGGCTGGGATGAGAGAGAAAATGAGGGAGATAGAGGGGCGGGCAGGGATCCGCTACAAAGCGGACCCGCTCGCTCGGGAGAGTTAATTCTTGATTATGCTGCCTTAATTAGATTTGCCGATATTTGCAAGATGTGGAGCTTAAATTTATTACGCAAATTTATACGTCAAGTAATTTGACTTTTAAACTTCCGCCCGAGCGGCTCATGCGCTGGCGCGCGTATGTGTGCTAGGCGATGCTCAAAACGAGAGAGGGAGAGAGAGAGAGACAGAGTGAGAGAGAGAGAGAGACAGAGTGAGAGAGAGAGAGAGAGCAACACGATACGCCATTATATTGCGACTATATTAAAACTATTAGACAAGTAAGTTTGCGCGCGAGCCCCGCGCACGGTTAACTTCTCCAATTATTAACGGGAAATTTGAAGTTAGATTAGGGTAAACAGGCAGGGGATGGAGAAAGACGTAAGCGAAGACAGTAAATCGCTTTTTTACGCTAGGCTAAAATTTATTTGCCTTTGTAGTAGAGTAGAAGCACGTGGGGTGAGATGAAAAATTTCGGAGCAACTTTGATGGCTAAACTTTATATTGGAATAGAATAAATGATCGTTTTATACAATTAAGAAGGACGCGACTATTTGCTTTAAAACTTTGACGTACGGTTGGGGCTGGTCTGACAGTACCCGGTTTATTCTACTTAACGAAAACGTAGATCTCCTGTCAAGATACAAAGTCCTCAGATACTAGGTTACTAATCCCGTACTTGGAGCGCTTCCAAGGGTACAAAATTATGCAAAGCTTCATTAGACGGACATGATCATCGTCACCGCTATCGTCGTTGTCTTCATCATTATTGTCATAGCTTCCATAGTTTTCGACTTATACGACTACTAAAATAAATACATTGGATCAAGCGAGCCTTTAAACGTATTCAAAATTTTATTAAATAATATTTCAATTTATTTTCAAAATTATTGAAAACTATTGCCTTCCAATAAGACGGGCCATATTATTCTTTCTGGGTCGATGAGTACAAACGCATATAACACGCCTTGTTATCGGGAACAGCATGTTTTGCTAAGGCAACTATTTGCTTAAATTTTGTTTTCTCTCTCGAGAAAATCATTCATAATTCAGCAGGCAAATTACCCCTCGCTGCAAAATTTTCCCATTGAAAACAGCTATATTTACCTTACACATTCGAAAAACTATAAGACAAAACAAAATAGTCACCTCCCAAAAGAAACAGCCTCTCCAGCTCTCTCCAGCACTGCGGCAACAACTTCAGCCGCTATCTCCGTCCGCAGGTGCTCGCAGGCCTCCCTCGGCATTAGCGCTCGCGGCTTTATTATTAAAGCGAACTACACGCATACGAGCTCCGCAGTATAGCGATCGGCAGCAGGCCGTCTCGAGAAAGTACCTCTACGCGCGAACTTTGGTCCCCCTTGTGCGCCTCGCTCGCCTATATATCCAGATTAAGGCCAGGCCGGAGGATTATCGAGTGATAATGCGAGAGGCGGAGGAGAGGCTCTCTCTCGTTTCGGCGTTATACATATATATACGTATCTGTTTGCTCGTTATACGCGCGGGAATTTGTTTTACAAGGGATGAGGTTTGATGGGGGTGGGGGTGGGGCAGCGTTAATTTATCAGCGCCAGCGGCTTTTATGGCTGTCGTTAAAAGTGATTCGGGTCGTTGGCCGTCCGGTTTTTCGGTGGAATTTGTAATTGGCGCCGGCGCTGGAGATTTCAGCGTGGGAATTAAAGTTTTTATCGCGCTGTCGGTGTTTTGTGGGCGTCGTTGCGCTCGATTTATTGTGGGTATAATGCGGTTGTACGGGCTTTTATTGCGTAAATGTATAAGCAGCCGAGCGCTTTAGATTCGGGTGTTATGATGGTGGCAATAAAATTTTAATAATCGTTTCAGTCTATTTTAGTTTCAGATACCGCAATATTTTCGATACAAAAGAAAAGAGACAACATTTTATTCAATCGTAACCTTTGTCTTCAATCCCTTTCTTCGATTTGATTGATTGCTTTAATATCAAAGCGCACAAATGTATTTAACTCTGAACGAAACATCGCAAGATAGATTAACTTCCAAGATCCCATTACACTCCCCGAACTGCACCGCATATTTATGTTCACAAATGAAATATACCCCGCGCTCCGAACGAGCCCCCCTACAAAAGTTGCATACCTCCATTCCTCAATTCTCAAAAGCCCGCAAACACTTTATAAATCAAACGCATCGTTATAACCAACTCCCGCTTTACAATAGTCACCCCAGATACCCTTCCCGACCCTCGCTCGGCAAAAACGACGATTCGCGGCGTTAATGACAAAAACGCAGATCCGGCGCTCTCACCCCCCTGCACACCTACACCCTCAGCGAACAAAGAACAGAGCCGGTTCATCGTCGAGAGTGGCACGCGCTCGCGCGCACATATGTCCGTATGCGTGGCGCGCGCGTACACGCAGAGGATAAGTTATGGGTCCCATAGCTGAGAGCGTAGATTCCGTGGACGCAGACGTACTGCGATCATTATCTGGAAATTTATGGTCGCGCGCAGCCAGCTAGCGCGCAGCCCGCCCATTCTCGCGTCCGGGATAGTTTATTCTCACGTAAATCGCCAAGCTGGAAGATCATTCGGACCAGCGGCGAACAGGGTGGAAAAAAAGGAGCGGGATTATGCGTACCGAATTCCGGCGAACCTCTCATGCCGAAAGCTTGACGCGGTCGAGTCGGTTCGAGCGATGCTGGTTCCTATTTCGTTTCGATTTCGGAAGTGGAAGGGGCGGGTTGTTGTGGGAGGATTTAGGGAGAGCGAATGTAGGCGAATTTATAGAGCAAATGTGGGTAGGAGGATTTTGGAGGAGCGAGCGAGGTGTCGTTGAGGATTTTAATGGCGCGGGGTTAAATTTAGGACTTTGTTTTGGAAAGGAATGGAAAGGGGATTAATTTATTTTTAACTGTTCTCGATTGACGTCATGTTTTGATGAACTGACGTTCCTGGGTTGAAAAGAAAATTGAAATATTTGTGTGTTTCTTTTTCAGGGATGAAATATTTTGTTTGCTTTTAATAAAACATTGTTATATTATTATAAAAGGTTGAATGTCATTATTTTCTGTACACATTTTCAAAAGTTTTGATTTTACAATTAATGAATTTGGCTTGTAATTTGTTACGCAAAAATAAAGTTTCAAATTTGAACTCATTTTAGGTTAAATTACTAAAATTATGAATCAATTTTCAATGAAAACTTCTCAATAGAAACCCTGTGTTAAGTTTGACACGAAATAGTTCCAAACAATTTTCAAGCTACTTTTAAACAAAACTAAATAGGACTATGTATTTATTATTTCCGATAATTACTTAAATTTTGTACAAAACATAATCAAAAATCTTGATTAAATCTTGCGCCTATACTTTAACAAAAAATTGATGAAAATATTATCCCCTTATTTTATGTTTCTTTAAACCGAAATAAGCACAAGTATCGCATTGTATTCCCACTGTTTGCTACCTTCCCTTCAGTCTGAATTCGCATTCCCGTTAATTCTCCTACGTACACTTCGGTTTGCCCACTGGTGCGTCTGTACCCGAATTCTCCTTACCAGCTAGCCGACGCCTCTGCCGCATTCATCCCTAACTCAATATCCCATCAGGCCCGAAACTACGTATACACTCACCCCCATACTCACACACATCCACGAAATCGAAACCCTGGCGAATCAAATCTAATCCGAGCGTCGAATTAGCTACTGCCCTGGCGACCGATTAATG
Organism: Eupelmus urozonus; assembly: GCA_900480035.1. Classification (NCBI taxonomy): domain Eukaryota; kingdom Metazoa; phylum Arthropoda; class Insecta; order Hymenoptera; family Eupelmidae; genus Eupelmus; species Eupelmus urozonus. Next base: position 8,747 of record UELX01001172.1, read on the forward strand.
ACGCCGCAGTAGGGCAGAGACCACCGCGCCCTTCTCTAGTGAGTGAGTCGGAAGCTATGGGAATGCGAATGGACCCTCCGTCTCCTGCTTGTCCAGTAATGCACCTCGAAGCGTATTGTTAATTGGGCCGCGAGAATCGATGTGTCAGATTAGAATCCGCCTGGAGGTTATTCCAGTCACGGACTGACTACCAAGTCGGCCATGACCTTTTTCTTGGACCTCGATTTAAGAAAAAGTCCAAAGAGGAAAACGAGAGCGATGAAGAAGTGGTTTTCGGACCGATGTAAGAGACTGGGTTATATTGCCGCACTGCTTGGGGAATACGAATTCCCGGATTGGAAGGTGACCTGGTCGTGGTCCATTTCTATGGAGGACGATTTTTATGCTGGGTTATAAAGGGACCTTTTGAATCATGTGTCGTTGGATGGGATGAGTGGATTGTAATTTTTTGGGGGCTTGATGATTCGATAGTTTGGATGAGTTATAAAGACATATTGCTTTTTAACAGGTTAAATGCCAACGAAAAGCTTTAAATAAGCTCATGAATTTTCATAGGCTGTTGGGCAACTTATGCATTGTATTTATCACAATTAAGGCATGAAGCACGACTAGAGCGTTTGCCTTCCAGAAGCATTTCGCTAGCATCTTCATCATCCTAACGCATGACTCAGAGGTCCCATAATGTCTTATTAGTGCTTTCGGTTGGCCGATTCACACCTGGATGCCAGACTGTTGAAGCGTGTTCACTTAATCGTATGAAAATTACCATTGAAATGAGTTTTACGTAATCTTATTAATGGGTTATTTAACAGAACGTTTATAATATAATAAATAAAATGTATATTATAGAAACTCTCTAAACAAGACAAGTCAATTCAGTTACATTCAGACGAAGAAAACTAATTGTCAACTAAAACTAATTTCGTTCACAAAAGTTTGATAATACTACAATAGCAATTTCAAAATTTATAAGTTCCTCATAGATTCGTGCAGAATATTATCAAATTGATACAATACAATCGGATTATAATCCACTTCTACCCAAATTTTGAAATAGAATTTCAAATATCAACAATAATTTCATAATCCAAAAACAACAATAACAGACCTACCTCCAAACTACAACACTCCTCACCAATCTCTAAATCCTCCCGATCGAACTCGCCGCCCTCCCGTAAAACTCCCAACACACGTACTCACCAAAATCCCCACTCAGACAGGGCCGCATAGCGCTTCGAGATTATCGCGGCGGAATGACGCGATCCTAAGTTCGGGCTTCCGAAAACGCCGCAGCCGCTAAACTCAAACAGTCGCGCAACGTGGAATTCATAATGCCAGAGCTTTCCCCGAGGTTCGCCAAAAGGGCTGTAAGCGTCCGGCCTTTGCGCGAGAGAGGTAAGCCCGTGGTTGGCGCTCTCTACGTGTACGTACTTGCTGGACGCACTGATTAAATAAGCAACAGTGCTCCGCTGCCTTGGTTTCTTGGAGGCGTTGCATGCCTGGGGGGAGGGGGGGGGGATGGGTTGGATGACCTCTCTTACTCGTGGCTCTGGAGGTGAGCTGGCTTGCGGGCGCGTAGAGTGAGAGAATTATGGGAATTCGGGGAACGTTTTGTTGCGATGAATTATGGTGCTTGTCAGTGCGAGTGTAATGCACTTCTTGTAGACGTTTGTGTTGTTGGGGGAGATGATGTAAGTGGTAGGTATTTTCAATTTGGTTTTGGGTGATCCGCTAAATATAAAGCAAGACTGAAATTATTAATTGGTCTAGGGAAAATTTAAGAATTATATATCAAAATTATTTTGAGTACCAGCTTATTAAAAAGTATCATACCAGAGTATACTGAAATTTTTCAAAAAATTATATCCTCATCCCTATTAAAACTTTCGCGTCCCACGGTTAATTTCTATACGAAGCGAGTGTCGCGGCCGACTCACCGTACCTCCTGAATAAAGCACCTTCATCTTACTTTGCGCTTGCGCGTGTCTTATTATGCAGATTCGCGCTGACGTCGCGCCGCGGGGCTGCGTTTAGATTTGCCGAAAGCGCCCGGAAAAACGGGAGTGGCCGACGAAAAAAGGAGGACGCCGGAGCCGGGAGCGAGGCAGCGGAAAGAGAGACGGCAAACAAATGTTTTTGCCGGATGCAGCGGAGAGTGGCTCGGCTCTCTGGACGGAAGGGTGCGCGAGAAATTCGCGAAAATGCGCTAATTATTCGAGACGCGGGGAAACGTTTTAGGAATAACGTACGATGCGCCTTCTCAGTTGCGCTGGGCGCACCGAGAGAAAGAATTATGCAGGCGAGAGCCGTAGGAAGGGAGCTCGAGCGTTTGAGCAATTTGTGTCTGCGAGATTTACAGGGGCTGCTGTGTCTCTCATAATTTTAGCTTTCTTGCTTTTGGAATGGAGTTTTGTTTATTTATATAAATATTTTAATATTGTTTAGGTTTGTAGTGGAAGCAGAGTTATTAAATTTATTCTGATTAGAATATTTTATTCCGCTACGTTACACTTCTTTGAATAAAGTTAGGATTAACAGTATTAGCAAGATACATTCAAATCCAATTCACGATCAAAGTAGTCAAAGCTAACTTTCCACAATAAAATTCTAATGATCCATCCCGGGCCACCCGCACGATCCAACTCTTCTTTCACAACTACACACTCAGCAGCGCACTCATCCTCGCTATATCCCCGATAACAGCCCCAGCGGCACGTATATCACATATAGCCCGCGAAAACACTGGCCGGCCAGTCCATTAGGCAGGACCCCTGTCACTTGCTGGCGCACGTAGTCTCTTAGAAATAATTCTGGCGAACGTGCCCGGGACGATAATGTATCGGCGCTTATTCAACGTCGTCGAATTAGCGCCGGGGCGTCACGTCGCTTGTGCAGAAGGGAGGGAAAGAGACAGAGAGAGAGAGAGAGTGAGCCAAGTTCAAGTGCCGCTCGGGGACACGAGAGGAAGGAAAGCGCCAGGAAGTGATAAAGGGCGCGGAGAGTTCGAGAAGGGACCGAGCAGACAAATAAGGTGAGAAAGTTGGAGAAGTGGTGGGGAAAAAGCTGCGATTGCGGATTCGATTTTAATTAAATTTGTGGTCGATGGCGCTTAACTTTTGCGGCGGACTGACGCTTTTATTTGGTCGGAGGGGCACTTTTTGGAAGAGGGAGTGAATTGCGCCGGGGAATGATGTCATTAGCGCTGATCCTTTGTGACTTGTGGAATAAAAGATGTGATATGAGTATTTTTTTAATTCTATATTATCATTTATATTGTTAAATTATATTCATAGAGTGAAGTGTATGGCAAAAAATAAGTTATTTGTTTTTGTGGTTTTGTTAATTTTCAAGAATGAATAATTTTTAAGAGTTAAAAAATGATTAGTCATACTTATAAAAGTATTACTTTACACGACTCTTGAAAGATAAAACTTAAAAAAAATGTAGTCGCCTCTCTTTGAACGTGTGTTTTCTTTTTTTTAACTTTACCCTTTAACTTAAAATCCGATTACAAATCCTTTAAAACTTTCATCCCGTAAAAACTTATCCCTTAAAACTCGCGACATTTCACAAACCTTAAAAAAAGAAAAACATTTTTCAATTTAAAATAATTATTACAAACGAAGAGAAAAGACTAAGCTAGATATCCGCGTAACGAGGCTGTAAGGCTCAAGACCAGAGACGTGCAGTTAGAGCAAGAGAGAGAGAGAAAGAGAGAGAGAGAGAGAGAGAGAGAGAGAGAGAGAGAGAGAGAGAGAGTGAGAGAGATTGAGGGAGGTGAAAAGAGAGGAGACGACGCGCATCAGCGTCAGTATAATTCGGTTAATGCACTATTAATACGGTAACGAGATTACAAAATGCCGAGCGCGCGAGCGGCTGAAATTGGACGTATTTCGCAAAAGCGCGAGCGCGGCCCGCGGTAATGAAATACATCAAATGCGTCATGCGCGCACGCGCGCGCTTGGTATGAATTATCCAGTGACGCCCCGCACGAATGCCGAGCGTCTCTCCCTCTCTCGCTCTCTGTGCAGAGGCTTTGCACAGGTCTGTATCGCGCGCGGCATATTTCTGCTTTTCTTTTTTTGTTTTTTTTTGTTTGTTTCGTTGTCGTTCTGGTAGGTCTTTCGGTATTTACGGCTCGCAGTGGTTTATGGAACAATCGAGGGGGAGGTGATAAAGTTGAAGCATTTTTTAGAGTTGGTGTTTATTAAACCACTTTCCTGCGAGTATATGGCTGTCTCGCTTTGTTCTTTTGTTTTGGGATATTTATTTGATTGTTTTTTTATGGCTGGTTGCTCGTTAGCTAAAAGTTTTGTGGTATTTGAATAAATTTGCCAGTTTTGGATGTGCGAGTAATTAGTTTAAAGTAAATAATTATACAAAAATATGTTTGAATTATTGAATATTAATCACAATTATCTAAAAAGTTATTAAAATCCTAAAGCAAAATATTTGCACTCACGTTTAGTTACTAAAGATCAAAGGTATTAAAAACTACGTGAATCCTGCAGACACAAATTAATCCGCAAATCTTCCTTTATATGTGTGAGCCTCAAAGCAATAGCGAAAAATTAGCCAATCTCTTCTCTTCTCTGCGGCGGCAACTCCAGAGTATCTGGCCGGTAATCCAGCGAACGGAAAAAAAGAAAAGGCTAAAAATGAAAGACACACAGGGGATAAAGTAAAACAGGTAAAGGGATCGACGAACTGCCGGATTCTCGATGCTCTGCTGCGTTTTATGCGGCAAGTCAAATGTGAAGCATACTTCCATCGTTAATTTTACATCAAATAGGTAGCCCGCGGCCTTTTTTATTCCGTAAATGCATGTATTCTTTTTACGTCCTTCTTGCTTCTTGTCTTTTTCATTTTATCTTTCGTCCCGCGCTTTCTTTTCCAGGTCATAAATTCTTTATTCTTTTTTCTATTCACTAGTTCCGCTTTTTTTTAGTTTTGTTAAGTCTTCTGCTCTGTTTCTCATTCAATTTCCCTTTTTCTAAGTTTCATATACTTTTCCACGGTATTGCTATTTCATGTTTTCCTTTATTCCTGCTTTCTCATTCTTCTTTAAAATAGTAGACACCCGAGTTTTTTTAAAAGTAATATGATATTAGATAATTAGTCTTTATTATTATGTTTTTATTCTACTTACGCAAAAGTAATATTAAAATTTAAATTACTTTTTAATTGAAAAGCTAAAACAATAAAACTGGACTACACTAGTGTGGACAATACTGTCATCAAAATTATTAAAGCTTCTTTGTTTGCATGTAAATATTAATAACTTGGAAAAAAAAACATTGTCTCTAATATTATCACGTTCTAGTATTTTATTATATAAGCAGAAATATATATGTGTGTAAACAGTTCGATTCCCCTCTTAAACCTATATCCAATAATTTCGATAAAGATGACCTAATTAATAATACAAATAGTTTTAAAACAGCTTACATCAAACAACACAATTTAAGCAACACTATGAAATACCACTACTATACAAGAATCCACCCTACTTCCACGCTCACCCACTTTCAAAAGCGCATCCACATCCCTCGCCCACATCGCATCCCTTATTAACCTACCGCATTCGTTTCGTCCCTCTCCACCACTATACCCGTCGAACGCAGATCCCGAAAAAGAAGTCGGGTCCGGCAGCCAGTATAAGTCCGCCGGCGCCCTACGAACTTAAAGCGAGAAAAAAGTAGAAAACCGAGTGCATTTCCGTGGCACTACGTGTCTCTATCCATCCTCCCTGCTTTTTTTCCCCAGCTCTCGCTCGCGCGCGAGCACTCAGGGGTTTTACCCCTTCGGCTGCAGGCCGATTCCCCGTCGTATCTGCCTCTCCGAGTCTGCGTATCTCTTAACCCTCGAGGCACTTATTTTGCGCGAAGGCTTTTTCCGCTGAATAATGGAAAACACCCGCGGGAGCCTTGATGTGCGGCTGCTGCTGCTGCTGCGTCCAGGCGGGATGTGCGAGGATGTAGTATGCTTTTGTTTGAGGGATGAGACCGCTGGCCGGTTAATGTTTTACCGGGGAAAATGGTTGCGATTGTGATGGGTTAGAAGAGAGATTAAAATCGATGGTTTTTTATCGTCATTGATTCTTTTGCATCTAGACATAATCTGATAAACGCATCGATCTTTGATTTTAAAGCGCATAAATTCTCGAGTCAAACAGACGCGTATTTACAGTCCTCGCGACGCGTGTATATTTTAAGTACACGCATGTATCATCCCTGGGGAAAAAGCTAGGGCTTTGCGTAGGTTTTGCCCCGCCGATCGCGAATGCATGTATGCATGCTCCTGCGAGATCGCTCGCAGCCGAAAAACGCCGGGAAAAATGGATAGCAGTTTTTTTTCTCTCAGCTTTTCGCGCCAGCGCGATGATGCGCGTCGTATATGACCGATGGCGCGCGCTTCTTCATGCTCTCATCCGAGAGGATTAAATTTTGGAATAAAACACGCTCGCGTTTACGTGAAATCCGAACGGTTCTAATTCGCGAGCGGACGACGAACTCACGGATGTTGAATGGAAAGTCATTTGTTTGCCGATGGAATGGCGGAACTTTGGTTATTACTGTTATTACTTTTTACAATTTTTAATATGCATGGAGTGGAAATGTAATTTTTCTGGTTGTCGGTTTAAATTTGGATTTTTATGGAAAAAGTGAAAATTGTACAAGAGTTATAATTTGTTAAAATTTTGGGATTGCTTTTTCTTTCATTACAAATTAGATTGCAGAATTGTTCTACTATAATAATTTTTTCAAATTTATTTTAAGATACTCGTTTAACGTTTTTTTTAGTATGCTAATTGAATACTTTGAGAACGTAAATCTCGAATGCTTTTCTTGAGGGTTTAGAGAGATATAATATGTATATTAAATACATAATTCATGAATAATTTTCTGATCCCTGTATTTCAGCAAAATATATTATATTCTAATTTCTCTTATACTAAAAGTTATCATTAAATATTTAAAAATAATGCAATCTGTACAAATCTGCAACCTGTAAAAGTATTTTTCTACTACTGTATTTTTGAAAAAAGTAAATCAATTAAAAAATAGTTATTTAATTTGGAGTATAAAAGTTATTCTTAAAGTCAAACATACGTGCAAAAAAACTTAGAACTTTCCAATTTTTACTCATTATTTGTATTTCTTCTTGCTATTCTTCGTATCCATATCTTTATATTTATTACTTTTGTATTTCAATATTTTTCTTCTAATTCAAATTTAATTTTTTTAATTTTAAAAAATATTGTAAAAATAAATGGCATTATAACTTATTCTTACTGTAATAACTAAATAAATGACCTATTTGCAGTAATATGTTCAACGTAATAATAATAATACATTCGATAAACGTATGTGATGTTCGCATGAGTGATTATTATGTAACGACAAATTGCAGGTGAATCAACGTATGAATAATATTCAATTGTTTCAATGAATACTTGTAAACTTTAAACTACTATTCTAGTAGCAGTTTGCGGTAGCATTGTCATGCTCCACTCAGTGGTAGTTGCGTTAACTTCTCTTCTCTCGCAGACTATGTGACGCGAAAGCAGTTAATGCTACTACATCTTTGTACTACAACTGTTTGAGAAGCTTCTAAAAGAGTTACTAATTCAAATTTTGACTCAACAACCACATTTGAAAAGATCAAAAATTTTATTCAATGTAATTTATTATTTTAATTCCATTTAAAGAATTCATTAACAAGTAATAGCCGCTATATTCCCTGTAGTAACGGTTGTAATTCAGTTAGTAACTTCTGAGTTATTGATGGTACTTCCTAGAGTATCATGTAATATCATTTGCAATATCAATTCAAACATCTCTTGTAATATCAAACAACTTGAATATACGATCTTCAATAGCTATGTAAGAACAATGAATACATTTCTTCTGCAAAATAAACGTTCAAACATTCACGAAAGCTATAAATATTTCAAACATTTATAAACGCCATTTGGAGAAAGAACATTAGTCTCCAAAAGACACAAATCCACTCCCTCAATCGAACTCTGCAATAAACCGTAGTAAAACCCATCTCTCCTTTATTGTTAATTCATACAACCAAGCCTCCCGAAACAATCCAGTCACGCCAAAAGCACGTAACCATCCCTTTGCTCTCAATAAAAGCCATATAAACAAACGAGCCCAGCAGCCAAAAGTCTCCATCTCTCCAATATACATCAGACGCAATACATCAAGGCAGCAGCAGTAGCAGCAGCAGCCGCGAGGCATCTACCGTAATCGCGTGAGCGCGAGCGTGCGCGCGCGCCCGGCATAATTTAACGTTGATGCGGAGCTGTCGGTGTGCTCGCAGTAGTAGGCGCAATTCGCTGGCTCGGGGAGTGTATGTACCTCTCTCACTCTGCCTCGCTATCTCTCTCTCTCTCTCTCTCACACTCTCTATGTGGAGACTTCCCACTCGGAGTCTAGGCGTGTGTGCAACGGCTGCATGTGTGCGCGCGTCCCGACGGCGAGGCGCGCGTTAAATATGGGCGACGACGACGACACGGGTTAATGTGATTGCTGCGAGAACGGGCCGCATGCGAACGGACAGAATGAGGAGACTCGATGGCGCGTGGCTAGGTGGGATGGAAGGTGGTAATCGCAGTTTTGAGATCTTTTTTGGAGGTTGTGGGGAATTTTTTTTAAGGTGGTCGGGGATGGGGATAGGTAGTGAGGTGGAAAGTCAGTGGAAAAGACGACGCTTGTGTGAAAAGAATTCTATGAGGATTCGTGAGCGGTAAGGTGAGAAAGGTTCTAGTGTGGAAGTAGTGAATACCGTGTTGTGTCAGACTCGTGTCGTGTCAAAATATAATTCTTATTGAATAATGTATAATGCATTAAGATAAAATTTTTTTACAAAATATTTTTCAATAACATTTTAAAAGCAAAGTTTCTGAAACGAGAAGAAAGAAAATGCAAAATTTTTCCTGAGTTCTATAGAGTAATCTAGGTTAATGGCCAGTAGTTTACTTTGCATCACAGATATTTTGCAACAAAATTGCCGTATTAAAAAAATTAATGTTCCTATCATTACTATTTATCAATCTTAATTAAGATAAACTGTCGTGTATTATCGTAAACACTTACGTTATGTTTATTTATATCTTACGTAAAGTTCAGACAATGGTCAATTTGTTAAAATATTCTCTAATATAGCATAATAGTAGTTTACTAGCTTTGTTTTTTTAAGTTTTTTAAATAACGCTGATATTTGAACTTGCAATTCGAAATCACAGATATATTTACATTCAACATATTATAAAAAGGGACGTACTTAAATATTCGAAATTTTGACTATATTTGTATTGTAAATCTTTTCTTTACATTCTATTAATAGTTTATACTTGTATGCCAATTTGAGAACCTGTGGGTAACGTATTAGATACATAATTTCTTATTTGCCTTTATTTGGAATTAATAAATATTCACCCCAAAGTTATAGTAGCTTGATTTTGAGCACAGCTAAACAAACTCTTAAATATTAGCAGGTTCAGATTTAGATAATTTTTCATTACGCAAACTCCAACGATCATAACTTTGAATAAAATAAATATTACCTCCAAAAAAGCAAATAAAAGCTTTTTTTTTTAATTTCAGTTTTTTTTCTTCAAATTCATATAGCAAACTTTTGCAAACTAAATTATTTACCTCTTAAATAAAAACTATTTTTCTGAAAATGATACTAACAATATCCGTAATTTGAGTTTTTCAAAGAATCGACTTGTATTATTGTAGCTATTTTTCATATTTTCGTACTTCAAAATTTGAGCTGAATCAGTGACCCAAAGAGTTTCGAGATCCCTTGTTAGATAAAAATGAGTCCGTAAAAACATTTAGATAAGACTATAAGTTGAAAATTTGTGCTTTTATTTTTCTCATTTCTACTGTTGAACAGCCTGACTTTTATAATTTTGAAAAAGATATTTTAAGTACAAGTAACCAAGATCTTAAACAAACATTGTATTATATAAATTATAAAGATTGTTATTACACTTTAAAATATCATCTTTCACTTTAATATTAAATCTTTTTAATATTATAAATGGTCGAAGTAATTCCACAAATTATACTTTCAAGAAAGAAATTAACTGTACTTGTGGGATACCTTGTGAAAAAGAATAAAATCTTCTTAAACTGATAAAAAGTCTGAACAGCACAGATTCAAGAAAGACAAACTTAAATATTAACATCGTAGAAACGGCAAACTCCAATTTACTTGAAGTTTATAATCTACTTACCTGATTTTCATAAACTAACGTTGTTTTATCCATTTTACAATATTCATAGTACAACGTGCTTGTACATTTTCTGTTAACTTTTTGTTTTGAAGCTTTATAAACTCAAATACAATATAAAAAGAGATTATCCTCTGAATGTCGTTGTTTAATAAAAGCCAGTAAGCTATAAGCTATAAATGTTGCAGTTGTTGTAATACGCTAAGAAAATATTACTTCTAACACTGTTTAAAACTTAGCCGTGCTATCAAAACACGTTTATTTAAACATCTTAATAAATAAATAAATAAATAAATAAATGAATACATCTCTATGGCCTCCTGACCATATATATAGCCTCATACGAAAATTCAGATTTATAAATTCATTATAATTAATTACCTTAATCCAAATGCATCAGACCCGTTCATAATATCTAAGCATCCGCGCGTAAATGCGAAAATGTAATAATCTAAGCAAAAGCACTCCATTAAGCTTGTTCGAACAAAAATTATAGTAACGCAAGCCGAAGACGGATTAAGCCAGAATGAACTCGCGTTCCAGTGGTTTAAATTAGAAATACCAGTTCTCTAGCGGTACGAAACGAACTCCAGACTTGTAGCCTATTCGCGCACGGTTTGCCGTAACATTTCGTGTCGAGCTTTGGCTGACCTTTTCTCGGTACGCTGCGATCAATCAATGCGCGTATACAAGACGACTGTGGCATGCCTACGTGATTTTGAAAACCGGTCTAAAAGCGCAACTAATTCCTTGAGGTTCAGTGAACCGAAGTGATATTTATAGAAAATTTTATTATTGATGTCTTTTTTAAAAATAATATTTCTGAAACTGAAAATACTAAATAAAAAGAGTAATTCGCCTATTTTATTTTTGATTGACATCAGCAAATAAATATTTTAAAACGCCAGATTTCGATTCACACCAGAGACAAAGAAAGGAAAAATTATTACACTTCAATGAATCAATGGCCTATTATTCCTAAACCAGTCTGAACATTCTAGATATCGCCACTTCAAACCTTTAGAGGCGAGCCGAAGAAACCGTGTATTTTTCAACAAATTTCAGCCAAGCGCTTCAACGACCATTCAGACTTGCAAACATTTCCCAGCCGCTCATTTCCCAATCTGCTCTTTTCACAGATCCGGGCTCAAACCTTGCGGCCGCTGCAACTCGAAAAGCGCACCGCCGCCGGGACTCTACATAAAGATCCCGGAAGCTTGGCCTCGAATCCGCCTCGAAAATCGAGCGAAAAAGGACACGCCGACGAAACGAGGAGCAAAAAACGAGAGGGCGAAGCGAGAACAAGACGGAACGATATTTAGTCGGGACGCGAGCGAGAAAATGAAAGAGGTGCGGCGGAAAGCGAAAGAGAAAGAGAGAGGGAGTGCGAGAGATCGACTAACGACCCCTTCATTGACTTTTACCAAGCGGAGTTCAGCGACGCCTGCTCGTGTCGCGTCCGTAGGTCCGACAATTCCGAATCCGCCAGTTCCTTTTGCAGCTCCTGCTTCTACCCTTTCATTATTTTCTCTCTTTTTCTCGCGCCAACTCAGCAGCGCGCGAATTTTCCAGCGGAACGTAAAATTTTTCGGGTTTTACAGAGGGCGCGCGCGCGGAAACAAGAGAACGCAATTGCCGATGTGCTTGCTCTGAATGGAAGAGCTTTTTGTATATTACCGTGTGGGTGTGTTCATCGAACTCGGTGAATTTTTAATATCAAATAAAAGTAGACCATAAAGAATGGGTGGAATAAAGAAGAAGGAATGAAAACGAAAGATGCACTTGGACGATGGGTCTGACAATATACTGTTTAAAAAGAGTTTCATTTTAATTGATTGACTTTTTTTATAATAGTCTTATTAAGTAAATAATAATGAATATCAGTGTTCGTTTTAAGAAAAAAAAATAGTTTACTGAGGAATCTAATATTTTTATTGATTTAGAAGCAAATTAAAAATAGAATATAAGCCAATAAAAGATGTAAAAAACGTTTAATAAATGTCGATCAAATTTTTTTACAATATTCCTAATTACATACTCTCTTACTTTCAAAGAATTTCTTATTCTCAAGGCACTCTAGCAAAATCAACCCCTCGATCGAGAAAACACCCTCCGCTCCGCTAAAGTAAATTCCGGACGAAACGTCGAATTAAGCAATCAGCTAACAGCCGCAAATTGACGCGCGGACAAAGAAAAAACGTCCGCAAAAAGAGGAAAAAACTATACGGAAGGCATCGGGCACGAGCGGACCGAGGCAATGACGAGATAAAGGAAAGTGGAGAGCAGTGTGTAACTGTAGGGCGATTTTATCCGGCGAACAAGTGCTAAGACAATTAGGGCGCTGCCGAACGGCCGGCCGATAGCTGGCTCTCTAAAACAAGAAGAGAGCGAGCCGGAAATTGTATCTGTATCCGATATCTTGTGGGGGGCGCCTTTCAGGGTCGATGGGCGGCTGAACCCCTTCTTTTGGATTCCCACCCCACCCTAGCAGCTGTATATCGTACGGACACGCTTTGGCCGCGGTGTAGGTTCCATTCTTCTCGTCTTTCGCGCCGGAGGTCTTGTGTTTCAACCCAGCTCGACGTCGCGGAGTGAGGCTAGGGAATTGTTTGAACGGACTCTCGCGTCGGTTAGCCTGGATCTTTTCCTTTTTTTTTGCTTGTTGAAAGGTCCTTGATGGACGGAAAATTGAGAAGGGTGGAACGTTAGTCGGAGTTCAGAAGTGATTTTGATTTGATTTTAAAGTTATGAATTATGCATTGTTTATTTGGAAAACTGAAAGGTAATTGTATTTTTTTAAGATACTGAGATAGTACGAAGTATAACTTAACAGGGTTAATAAAAAATTTTTAAGAATCTCACTAATTTTTACCTTTTTAATGAGGTATTCGCACAATCCTATCGAGCTTTTTTAATCCGGCCTATAATACCTAATCAAAATTGTAAAAGCATTAATTAAACCTTCACTAACTTCAACAACAACCAAAATAGCAACGTTCACCACAAACACTCCCCACCACTCCATCTCACCGCAGATCTTTCAACCCATCGACACGCGGGGATCAAGGCAAATCGACTCGCATAAGGGGCCTCGTTAAGAGTCTTCAATTACGACGAGTGTCCGGGAGATCACGCGAGTGGCGGCACAGCTGATGCGCCGTTGCGCGGGGTAATCGCCCGGCCGATTATTGGTAATTTGCAAGAACCTCTTGCCACCGTCGACGATGAGCGAGAGCTGGCCCGGTCGTTCTCCGGTCCAGGCGCAACGGACGCGTCCCAGAACGCAATTTCGAGTTTGCGCTAGCGCGGCGTTAATGCGGTTAACGCGCGCTGCAAGATGCGCGAGTCTTGCGTTAACTCGATGTGGTTGCAGCGGTTGGGGTGGCTGGACGTGTTGGCCGAATAAGTTTTGGCGTTAATGAGGATTCGGAGATTTTTTGGGGGGAAAAAAAGTATTAGGGTAAATTTTTGATTAGGTATAGTATGTAGTTAATTAAAAAGTTTTAATAATGTAACGGAGAAAATACAGCGCGCTGTATATGTTAGTTGTATTTTGATAATGAATATACTGTAACAGTTAGTTATTAGCTACTAATTATTGGGTATGTTTCTCTTTGTTAGTGTAATGTGTATTCACGTCTGGTTCAATTTCATTAGCCGTATTGACTCTTGTACAATATTACATAATTACAAGCGGTTTACTATCGATATTATTTTCACTATTTTGTATTAATTTGGTTCAAATATTACAAGACTCCACAAAATATATTTCTCTCTTTTAATAACAAAATATCCCCGCTTTTTTCCGGGACTTTTTTAAAATTTTTTATTAGATTTTTCTAAAGTCTCCTTTTTTTTCATAAATAGTTCTTCAAATTCAAAAATTTTGTTTTGGAATCTCATGTCTTTTTTAGGTTACACATTGACGTAGCTACAAGTTTGGATTTTCACCAGAATTCAGAATGGATTTTTAAAGCTTCATTTCGGCAAATAAATTAAAAAAGTTCATAAATTCCTTACACAAGTCAAATTAGAATGTTTGTCCAGCGAGTGCATTTAAGAGCAGTGCACACACTGAGAAAAATGTCCAAGAAAAATGTATTAAATTTGAAAAAAAATTACTATATAATGATATACCACACTCTTGCATTTCATTTGAAGGTTACTGTGTTTCAGAAGAGATATTTACGATGCATGCGTTATTTCTTCACCTGAGTTTAAACCAGCAGTGACTTAACCTAAGCTAGTACCGTTTTATAACTTTCATTTTCTCTTTGAAATTTGACCATTAAAATTAATTTTCTAATCGAAAAATTAACAATTTAAACTTCTTTTATCTCCGTCCGTACCCTACAAAATTTACATTTCACAAAGCTAGTAAAAAGAATATTGTATGCACCAAGGATGGAGAGCAATTACCTGCTTGTGTAACTTACAGTCCTTGCCTCGGCCTTGTCAGTAGCCATCGGCTTCACCTGGGGTCATTTAGGGACCTCGGTTCGGTCTACAACTTGAAACACGCCTGTAATAGTCTACTTTCCGCCCTAGGTACATAATATATTATTAAAGTTACTTTAAGCTAAAAAATAAAATATTAAATTGATGAAAAAAATTTCTAGTGCACGGGATCAGCCAATGTTTCAAAGAAACCACAATTTAAAACTGCTCTTCAATAATCAACAGCTAAGCCAATTACCCGGCTAAAAACCGCTGCCAATCAATCGACCTCATTAACTCCCACAAACGACGCTCTGTAAGAGTCGCCCCCCACGCAAAAAAGAACTAGCGCAACGATTACCGTAATAGTCAATTACTTCCGTCGTCAATGACGCTCGGGCCGACGAGCCCCCAAATCAATCGAAGCCCACAATTTCTGAAAGAGGGAAGCTAGAGGCTGCAAAAGCTGCCAAAGAGGGGAAGAAATCGCCTACTGTGACGTTCCACGAGCCGTTTCTGTCAAGGCCCGCTGTCGCTTAATGAAACTCGCCGCTCGTTGGCGAAGTTTCATTTGCTCTCTCCTGCTCTCTTTCGACTTTCTTTCCTTTACGGCATCTTCTCTCAAAGGTCCGTCTTTTTACTCCTTTTATTTTCCTTAAGGGATTGTCGCGAAACTGTAGCCAAGGAAAGATTGCGTTTTCCGGTATTGCCGGCGTTAAGTGCAGCCTCTTTCCATTATAACTGTTTCTTTGTATCACCGCTCTTAAGTTTCTTCAAAATTCAACTCAATTAGAAACGCTGCTTTCTCAAAACTCACACTTTTATCGCCGATCCGACTTCACACTCTCGCAATCTAAGACAGCACCACAATCCACGCGCCTCTAAAATTCTTAGTTTCTTTATCTTGCGGTGCTATACATCGCACCGGGTAATTGTCCTCCCCTCGCCTTTTCCATTACTGCCTTGGGGTGAGGAGGGGGCACCTGTACACGGGCTCAATCAAGCCCCCTTAACCCGAGAGCGAGGCGCTCTACGGCCAGTCGAATCACGTCCGCCGGCGAGTCTTCCAGAGAGTTAATTTACTTCGGCCGCGAGCTCGCAAAAGTTAAGTCGACCCGGTAAATAAGACGCTGTTCCGCAGCGTGGCTTCCACGCGCGCAGTGACGGAAGTAGAGGGGGGATGGGGATTTTTTGCGGCGATCGATTGAATTTTATTTTTGTTTGGGTGCGAGGACAGAGGTTGTAATACGGTGAAATTTGACTCGGTATTGACGTTTGAAATTTTTTTTTATTAAGTGAAATTTATGTTTTTAGAGGACGAGACTGAATTTGTTTAATTATTCAAAATATACTGTTTGATTGATGGGTTTATTTACTTATGCGCGGATCAATTATGGATTACACATGTGACAATCAATCATTTTACATGTTTACAGAGGTAACAAGCACTCTTGCGCCGCGCGAGGCTAATGTATGCAGTATCGATCGATCCTAATTGCACGGACCAATCATGTTGTATTAAGATAAATTAGATAATTTAAATAATTTGATTATTTTGCATATTTATACTTTACATTTTAGAGGAAATTCATAATTAGAGTTTTCATATAGTCAATTATTAATTTGCGTTAATTTAGCTTGCCGGACAAAACCGTATCATTCAGTCAGCACTAAATGAGTATTACAAATGTTTTTATTAATTACACAAAACAATAGCCGCACTCAATTATTATCCCATAAACAAAAGATCATCGGCGCCTACGTCAATCATTTTGTTAACATTCAGCAGAATACCGAGCTCTCAAAGCATCAAAACTCACAGAACTAACAAAAACAACGCATTGGTTCGCACAACCCAGGTTTTCACGCTGTGTACACACGAGCTCCTTCACAATACGCAACGGCTTTTCCGTATATGCAAGCAAATCCCGTCTGATAAAATCTCGAGCGCGCGCGCGCAAGCTACTTTCGCTCGCCCTCTTCCTGCTGTTGTCCTTGCGCGCGTCCACGTAAATCCCGGACGCCGCCTGAAAAGGAAGCCAGCGTGAAGAAGCTCGCAAAAACTCTACTCGGACTCGCAGCTGAAAAAAAAGACGGAAATTGGGTCGAGGCTCTCTCTGGACTATGCTCATGAGAGCAAATAAAAATGCGCGTTGAAAGGTACACGAGATTTCGAGCCGTAAGTGTGTGTGCTTGTGTGTATGTGTATGTAAGTGTAAACGTGTGCTCAGTCAACGTCAGAGCGTGAGGGTAAACACACGATTTAAGTGCAGTGAGCGCAGGACGCGAAACAAACGGCCCTTAATAAACTTTCAGGCGATACGTCCACGTCAAACTTGGCTTCAAAGGAGAATAGAAGGCTTTTGGTAGTTGAGTTTTGTGAATGGTGTTTGCGGCGTTATTTTTCTTTTTTTCTTTTGAAAGTGGTATTTTTAGCTGAGATGATAAAGGGAGCGAATTGCGGATTTTTAATTAGCGTGAGCGACGCGAATAGCTCGAATTGTGTTGCGGTTGCAGGACTATGTCAACTACAATTTTAACGAAGTTTATTGATGTTTTAAATAGATAAATTTTTATAGAGATATAATTATAAATTTATATGAACTTTGTGAATGCGTGCAACCTAGCGTTAAACGCAATAAAGTTAATGTAGTTATAGTTTATATAAGAAGCTTTTTAATTTAATAATTCATTTAAAATATAGTTTATTAAGCTTATTACAGCAAGAGCAACTGATACTACAATTTGTGAGTCGGTGTCGGACATTATCTACTTTGAACAGCTTTTCTGGAAAAATCGATAGACTAACCTTTTATATTTACTACAGTCCGAATTTATTGCAATGCGGTTAAAAATTTTTTGAAACGTAAAATATTTTTTGGCACTGATAATGACTATACGCTTTTAGTCCCCATAGAATTTTTGATATGGGTTATCAATTCTCCAATCGTAGAAAAATGTTTCGATAGTATTTCAGTACAAAATCGAATAGACGAATTTTTTTGATAATAAATGTTTTACGGGAATCAACACAAATCACATGAAATTATTCAAAATTCATCGCTAAAAGAATATCTGTAAATCACTTTAATTCCTTAAACTCAGAATAAGCACACTATGATCTAATCAACCGTTTATCCTACGAACCGCCTTCTCCTCCCTCCCTTTTTATTGCAACAAATTAAGTCAGCTTTGCCTCTACCCCAAGTTATTACCCATAAACCAGCCCCAAAACTTCCCGCTCACCTCACCCAAGGCAAAACCATCGCCGCTTTTAATACCTCATCAAGCGGTAATTGACTTTGCGACTCGAACGCAAAGAAAAAAATTGCCGAACGCCCGGGAAAAAAGCTGCCTCTGCGAACAGCGCGCACCGAGTTAGAAGTATAGCAAAGAGAAAAAGCGGAAGGAAGAAGCGAAGGCAAAGTAGACGTAAATCCTCTTAGGTCTTACTCGCTCGCACCGGGAGGGAAGGAAGAGATCGTGTATACATATATACATACACACATATATATAGCTCGTAACTCCAGGGCGGCGTCCGGCCGAGACAAAAAGTGCGCTAGACACGGGGGCCGACGAAAAAGCGCGAGAGGATTATGGGATAGAGCGTGAAGAAGAAACGAATCGTGATGTCGCTCGGCTCCGGAAATAATCGCGCATTGACAAATTCGCGCTTTGCAATTTTTCTATTTTTTCGCGGCGAAAGCCACGAAATAGAACGAGTTGCAGAAGGAAAACGGATACTTGGAAGTTTGTAAAATTGGATTTTTCGAAAAGTTCGCGATTGTTTCCGGCAAAATGTTCGGCCCGAAAACTGCGCCGTTCGGCGAAAGAACTTTCAGCTTGCGCATGCGGTGCCCGGGAAAAACGCAGCGCTTATTTCCCTAATCTCCATCTAAAGTACAAACGCGAAAAGGAATTTTTATACGCGCGACGTTCCATGAATTTATATGGCAGAAGCTGGGCACTCTACGGGTATCATTATATTCACAGAGAAAATCCTACGGCCGTTCTTGCTCGTACGCAAAAGCCAATTCGCGGAGCGTGGCGCTTGTAAAAAATGCATCTTTCACGGGTACGTATACATACACATTCTGGATATACTCGTGAGCGACGGTTTGCATGGAGGCGCAGTGAGAGAACCACTGCGCAATACGCGATGTTTTGGCAGTATGAAAACAAAGGCCGGCTCTTTGAAGACGACGTGAATAATTTCCAGCCATCCTCGAGAGCGCATCAAAAAATCATCACCGCCTTTGTAGCACCGGAAGCTAGACGAGTCTGAATAAGCCTTTAAAGTAATCCGCGGGAGCGAGTTCGCGGATCTAAAAAGTAAGGTACTTCCCCCGGTGGAGCACCTACTTAACGAAGTTAGCCAGAGCGCGCGCGCGGCTATCTGGATATAGCTTGGCAACCGCGCCTCGTGAGGAAGCTTTATCGCCGCGCGAGGATGCGCGAACTCTCGCGGTTGGTGAGAGGGGGGACTGGGGTTGGAAAAAAATTCAAGGGTCTTAAGCTCTATCTCGGGGGGCGGCTCCCCTGAGCGGCTGATAAGTGATTGAACAAAGTTGGGCGAATTATTATAGCGAGCGCGAGCTGGATTCCGTTAAATGGAAGACGCGCGTAATTGGGAGGGTGGAGAGAAAACGGATGTGGGAAAGTTTTTGAGGATATTGATTCGGATTGAGTGTGGATGGGAATGATAAGGCGCTTTGGGATTGTATTTGAGGGTTTTTGTTTAGTAATTTTGAGATTTAGATGATTTTAATTGAAGTGGAAGGAAATGTTTAGAATAATAATTTCAGGGAGTTTGTACTTACGGTGCTGAAGACATTAAATATCGTGTACAATAATATCTCTTACTCACCTGAAACATAAAGTAAAACAACAATTAGTATTTATTACAAATTTGTTAAACAAAATTAAGTAAATATTGGCTTTAAATGCTTTAGCGAACGCTTACTTTATAGTGCGATTGCTAATAAAAGTATTTAGGGTTTAAAATACATTTTAAAAATTTCTTTTTCTCAATTGTATAATAGAAATAAAAGATGTTCGAGCCTAAGTAAAATATTTATTTTCTAAACAGATAAACCGATGAAAGATAAACTCTCTTCCAACACATTCGACATATGGATACCAAACTCTCTATCGCAACACCTCCCCCTTCGCTCCCAACAATTAACTAAAAGCATCGATTGGCAGAAGAAAATTCCTGCATTCTCTCCACATTCACGCTACAAAACCCGATCCCACAATGAAACAAAAAAAAAGAACCTCCAATTCTCCCCAAAACAAACAAATACCCGTGATAAAATAAACAAACCAATCGAGTGGATACACTCCACTCTAAAACCTCGAAAAAAGACTCTCTTTTCCATGGAATCCGTTCCATTTCTCCATGCCCGCTGCCTCGCCTTGTCCAAGATTTATACTTCATTCCGTATGTAGACTGCGCGACACTGCGCTCGTCGTTCGCCGCAGCTCTGAAATCTTAACGGCGCGACAGCGCGAATGGATATGGTCGTTAGCCCTCGCGCGCGTGAAGAAATATTACTGACAGTGTTGGGTATGCGCGTGAATTTTATATTGGATTCGATTAAAAAAAAAGAGACCGCGCTTTTACCACCAGGCGTATAGGATGAAGTTAAATTGGATTGTTATTATTTTCGAGCGAGCTTTCACTTTTGGCCGAATTTGATAAGCACGGAGGGGCCAAGCGGCAAATAAAATTCAGGAGAGCAGGGTGATAGCGATAACATCGGCGTTTCAAGGTCTTCACGCGTTAAACGGTTGCGCTTAATTTCATCTTTTATGAGAATTTTTGATTGATTTCAATTTAAATTCGACTTTGTGTTGTGATTGAAAGGTGAATTAATTAAATAATTTTTATTGACATCAATTATGAGAGTGCGATGGGAGATTTTTTTTACTGTTATTCTTTTATATGTTACGTAATAAAAAATTTATTTGAATTCAAATGCCATCATGCATTCTTTTTTTCTGATTCAAATTTATTACTTTTTACATATTGTGAATATTATACAAAAATTATATAATCAATGTATTCTCAAATAGAATTTAAGCTAATCTCAATTTTTCAACGTTTGCAGAAAAGCAAATCTTTATATTCACGTCTAACGATCAACGCCTCCAGCCAGTCTCTCAGTAAAACCTCACCAGATCTAAGATTCTCACATCTGAATCCTCTCTTCTCTCCTACATTCTGTTGCAAAAGTATAGAGGAAAGCAGACGGACACCCTAGGGTTATAAAGCTTAGAATCCGGCGTCTCTTTGGTATATATACGTATGTAAATATGAATATACATACAGGCACACGCGCACGCATCCGCGTATTTTGCATGCGCGACCGAGAAAAAAGCGCGAAGGATCGAGCAAGTCGGAAAAAGAGAGACGGAAGAAGCTACTCGGCGGAGCTGCATCGAACTTGTTTTAAAGTTTATCATCACTCGTGAGCATGGCGAACTCCTTCTCTCTTTGCTGTAGCCTCTTTTTTGCTCGCAAACTCTCGTCCGGCTCTCTCCTTTTTCTTTGCCCTGTGTTTCTTCTTTTCAAAACTCTCACTCTCTCCCTCTCTTTCTCTCTCTTATGCGCGCGCTCCTTTTCTCGTTAACTCGCTCCTCTCCTCGGCCTTTACGGAAGTTGTACGGTTACGCTTGGAAACATTTCGTTTGAGATCATTATTAAATAGTGCTGTAAATGACGGCTTGCTTACAGGGTTGGATTGTGGGAACGTTGAGAAATTTTGCTAACTTTGTAAAGGTTAATTCAAGTATGGTTTGTTCTTGTTGCGAGCAAAGCTTTATAATGTTTTTAGTAATTGTTAATTTATAATGATATCTAAAGTCGTTTCTATATTAAAATTATGTTCTATTATAATACAGTTAAAAAATATAAATTTTCAACTATTGTAATTCATAATACAGACCATATGTTTTTTTAAATCTATTTTTCAATTTTTCGAAAATATGTCACCATTATTTTTTCTCGTTATCTATCAAACAGTTATAACACCAATGTGGGCCAAAAAAACAAGAATACAGAACTTTTTCGATATAATAAAACCACTTCTAGTAAATATGTTAAACACTGTAAAGCTTAAAGAATGAGGAAGGAAAGAAACGAAGATACATGTTTGAATACGCCCAACAATCTCTATCATCTCGATTCATAATGCAATTTTCTCGGTATACCTCAATGTCTTAGAAGCTTCTTAACTTCTTACTATACATCTGCAAGCTTTTCTCCTCTTTTCTGTCTGTTTCCATGCACTCTCTTTCTCTCTTTGCTATCTTATACTTCTATTTCTTTCCTTCGTCACCGTCGCGTCGCATATCCGATGCTGCGCGCCTTTAATATCATTTTAAAATCAAAGTTTTTCGACGCTAGCACGCGCGAAACTTTCGTTTATCATCTGTAGCTCTTATTCTTCCTTACTTCAGTCCAGACGCGGCAAGAGTAGCCCTGAGGAGGAACTTCCCGACCCCTCTGGGCTCCTCGTCGAGAATATCAGGCTGTTTTCACGTTTTTCGTTTTCCGCTACCCGCGGGCGTCGACCACGTGCATCCCATAAGCCTCTAGTGGTAGTGCTCCGCTCCGTCTGGGTTACACGCTCCGAGAATTTTTATGCGTGGTTAAGAAAAGGTGCGAGCTTTTACCTTTTTTGTTTTTTAGGAGGATGAGAGTGTTGATGAAGGAAATGCTAGTTGTCCTAAATTGTCTCAGAGATGAATTAACTACTGTTATTGTTGGAAGAAAATTTAATTGTATGATTATATCTGTAGCTTGTCGGAATAACCAAGTAAGTCACAATTTTTGAAAATTGAGTTTACATCATTTTTCAGGGTTCCTCTTTCATATAGAATTCATAGTCTTTCTGAAAAGTGGATATTTCATAGAGATATCACATCGGTTCGAAGCGAATAAGTCTACGACAATGTAAATAAATAAAATTTTAATTATTTTATTTTTTTAGATTTAATTTGTTTTCTACTAATCTTGGTCATTCGTCTGTAATCGTGACTCTTACTTGCCTTTAAAGAGCTACTGGATCTTTTGATTTTTCGTTTTAGGAAAAGGATTCATGTGCTTGAAAAAATTGGAAACGATCATAAAACCAGAAAAATTGGTGCGAAGGAATTTACCTTCAATTTGGAAATTACAATATTATTAGAGCAATAAAAAAGAAATTGATTTATGAGAAATAGCCATTTTATTTATTTCATCGAAAACTCTAAAAACGTCCTATAAGAGATGCTTTAAAAATATTTTCTATCATTCTCGAAGAAAGCTGAAATAGGTTAAAAAATATTTTATTGCACAAAAAAGGTCTTCCTATGTATTAATGCCGTTTATTATTCTCGTTACTTGCCTAAATAAGCATTTATTTTTAAGGAAGTCGTTTTGTTACAGTAGTCCATTGCAGTTACAACATTGATCCTAAAAAGTTTTCAAGATTACTTTCTCTGAAAGGAAAATGGAACAAAATAAATAGAAAGGATTCAAAGATTGACTAGTTCTTATCAAAATGAAAAGAAAAACGAACCAGGTCATTGTTATACTACGTAACTATATTCAGAAAATAGAGAAATACGAAATACATTCTAGTTCTCGAAGATGAATTAACTTTTCTTTTGAAAATATTCATATTGTAACTCTGAAATTTAAATGTAAAATATTTTACATAAGAAGTTCTTAATATTTTATATTTTATTTAAATTGCTTTTAAAATTCGTACTTAATCTATTTATTTTTTTTTTATAATTAATTATAACTTTTTATTTCGAAAAACTATATTATTATCCCTACATTGTGCATTGATCAAGCCAATCTCTGCAAAACTTTTTATGGTTTCACTGTCTTTTAGAGAGTCTGTGAAATGAATTTAATGTAAGGGTAGTAGAAAGTTTCGAGAGGCTTTTTAGAGGGCTTCATCAAGATTGAATGCGAAACATCGACGATTTCAGAGCAAACGTTTACATTGCCTTCGAATTAATTACGCTCGTCATTAAAGGAAAGGCCTTTTGGCTTGCCCGCATAAGTTTTTTCTATCAAGCCTGTAATTGCGGAACTTAAAAAATGTCTCTTTTTCTGTGTTTTTAGGTTGAAAAAACGATTTTTACAGAAGCTAGAATTAGAGAATTAAAGAGAATATTTACACTACGCTAATTGCATGTAAATTATCTTTATTTTTATGCTTGTGTCATCAAGGGTATGCATAATAAAAGAAACTCAAAAAACCAAATGTCATCCTACTGAAAAGTAAGGTTAATTATTCTTCTTATCCTAATAATCATTAGACTTATTTATCTACACGATCCTCCAATAAAACGCGCAAGAACATCACGTTCGATAAGCTATTTCCAAAGAAACGTCAATATCTTAAGCAAACAAAAAACTCAATTAATAGGATTAATCTTAAACCTCCCCGACTTTTAATTAATTCAGATCTCCGTTGCAGTCTGCACTTCATTTAGAAGGCAAACAGGGAAGCACCGAGCCACTACTACTACCAGCACCATCAGACATCGTATTGAAACGAATTCTAGGTAAAAGCAGCAGGAGCAGCAGCGACAAAGCTCCGCTCCGGGCCAGTGTATACGTACTTTCTTTGATGAGGGGGCGGACAATGGACTGGCAGGCGTCAAAGGGCCGCGTGTGCTCGCCTATGTACGAGAAATTGAACGCTTAACAGGCGTGTCCACATACGACAATGGTTAACTGATCGACGAGAGAGAGAGGGAGAGAGAGAGATAGGAAAGAGAGAGACAGCTTGGGATGTGCGATGAAGAGCGAACGCCATCACCGAAATTGGGCCAAGTGAACGCGCGCGCGCAAGAGAGAGAGAGGAGGGGGGGGGGGATGCCGAAGAGAACAAAAGAGGGGAGTGGGTGGACAGTTGCTGGGCAGCGGCAGAAATTACTTTCAGGAGAAGCTGCGAACATGTCCAGTCGAGAGGTGTGTATGACAACGAGGCCAATGGAAAGGGTCGAAATCGTTCTGAACGTTCATTTTTTACTCTAGAGCAATGCGGGTATGATTCTGGGCGTGAAATGTAGTTTTGTTTGCATAGGTGAATAAATGGCGTTGAATTTAATTTGTAAATGTTTTATTCATTTTTTTTTCAATCGGCATAAAAATTGAAAGTGTGAGTAATATAGTTTTAACGTATTGGTTGTTTCTATTGACGAGGTATAGAGAAACTGTTGGATGATCTATTATAAGAATAATTTATTGCGCTATTTATGATTTTTTAAATTTCAACACAATAAAAAGTAAAAATTATTATTACATTGACGAAATAATAATGGAAAAATTAAGGGAAATAAAGATATAATACATGTAGCGAAAATAATTGTAATTTTAAGAAAGGGCTCTGTGAAAGTTCAGAACTTGCAAGAAAGAAAAATATACTTGACGAAAAGATAAGGGATAAAACTTTATAAACAGTCACTGAATGGAATAAATCCCTTGGAATAAACAAATTTGAAACACTGTGAGACTGAAAATAGATAAAAGAAAGGAAAGTAGTCAAGTTTCAACTGTATTTTAGATCGAAGCATGCTCTTATTCGCATTTTGCAGTTCAAATTTAAACATTTCAACTCCGAAATTTCCAACTCAAAAAAAAGTTGAAATCCAATAATTTTAACTTAACGTATCCCAAACATGAATTACCGAGGAAAAATTTATCTTTAAATACACCTAATCTCTGAAACAAAACAAGGATGACACATCGCTAATCCTTACACCCTTTTAATACTTCCCTCTTTCCAACTCAGATCAAGAAACGGACAAGCATAACAGGCCAAAAAAACACCAAAGCTACTTTCTCCACATAGTTCTCGGATTAACAGACTCAACGCGATACTCAACAACAGAGCGAGATGTGGAGAAAGAGGATAGTGGATGGGGCAAGCGCGCAGCGTTGTCGGGAAGGCAGGAGCCGTTTGGCCTGTCGATACGTCCGCGCGTCAAAGCCAAGTGATCGTGATATTGCGCGATTGCTCTCTCGTTCTGCGCTCGGATGATCGTTTCATTTCCGATGGCCGACTGCAGCCGCGACACGACAATGGCGCCAGCAAAGCGCGTATAGCCTTTTTGCAGGAGGGTTCATTCTTTGCAATGTTCTTCGGGGAATAAAGCTTCGATTTGGATTTTTATTCGATTTTAGGAGATTCGAAGATGCATGTATTGGCGTGGTAAGATTGAAGAATATTATCTTTATTGAGAGATTTTCGACTGTGGCAGTCTTGACTAGTTTTTTTCTAGATTTTATTCAATTTAGGAATTGGGTAATGAATATTTAAAAATTTGTTAATGATTTGCCGATAAGTTAGTGAATTTCTGAACTTCGAATGATTTATAGAGGATAATTTGCGAGCGATATTACAGCATGCTTTACGAAAATCAATATAACTAATAAATACTGAATCAACGCTGAACTTTCTCTCTGCATTTAAATTGTTATTAATAGTATAGTATAACATGAAATTATATAACGCAATAAATGGCCCTATTTATTACGCATCAATAATTATTTTAATTTAAACTAGGATACGTGACTAAATCTATATCTAATTATTCTGCAGAAAATTAATTAAGCATTAGTATGCAGCAATCATCAATGGAAATTTGATGCTCATTTAATACATCGTTTTTAATATTGATACGATTTTTGAGAGAAATAATGAATCCTGTCATGAACTTAGTAAAACTAAAGTTACTATCAATTAGAAGATTTAATTATTTCACGTAATTATTAAAAATAATACAAAAACATGATATACTCCTACGTTTGAACTATTCTCAATAGAGTATAAAATATCACAACCAGGAATTCTAAACTCAAATACGAGTATATAGCAAAAGTGCTACATAACAAACGAAAATACCTATCAAACACTTCAGCAGTGCAGATAAAAGAAAAAGAGGCACGTGGCATCCGAAATCCAATGATATTTTTTCGCGAAATATGCAAAAGGATAAAGCCAAGACTCGCCTGCGTATATCTACACTCAGAGGTGGAACAGAATTCCAGAGCGAGGCCACGGGGGTTTTTCCGCGCGACGCTCGGAAAACCGACAGCTTTTGCGTGAGAGCGGAAGATCCTTTCGATTCGACGGGGGGAGCGGCAAACGTGAGCGCTCATCGTTCGAGCAACACGTAGGAAAAATGCGAGAAGAAGCCGCGCGAGAAGAAAAGTGTGTGTGCGCGATGCAAAAGCCTCTGGAGAAAGAGAGACGGAAAGTCTTGAAATATATTCATTTTATCTGGGGGAGGGGGGAGGCGACGGATACGTCGCTTTTGCTCTGAGCCGACACCTGAGAGGAATGGAAAGAGAGAGAGAGAGAAGACACACATACACACAAGAGAGGAAAGAGGAGGTTGCGGGAGAAGATAGCGGTAATGGAAGAGGAATTGGCTTTATGAAGAATTTAAAGGCGGGTTGATGTTGAGGCGAAGCTGCGCTTTTAGGGGCAAGAGTAATTATTGTAGAAAGGCTTTAAATTAGTTGGGATTTTAAAAGGATCCGAGTTCTGATGAAAGAGAATGAATTAGATTTTATTTAACATTGGGTTGCGGTTCACATGCCTATTGCAAAATCTCACATGAGCGCTCGTATGAGGAGATCTTAGGTCAAAACCTATATTATTCAAAATTCTTTTGACCAACGAAATGCATTAAAAGTTTTATTATTTCGTTATTACTGGTCATTTTAACTCAATCTACGTAAAAATCTTTATGTTATTTGACACTCTATTCGTTTTCCTTTGGCTCTTGGAAATTTTTACAAGAATTATTACATCACTCTAACATTACGATGACAACAGTCATATGTTTTTGACTTTTATATTATAAAATACCTTATAATTCTTAGATAAATGTTTTTTTTGTGACTTTACCACGTCAAAAATTTGTTTACAAGAAATTTAAAATTATTTTGGGAAAGTTAGTCTTGCCCTAAAATACCTTTCAGGGACAATGTTGTAAAATATGTTCATTTTTTCATAATGATCCCTCTAGAGGCGAGGAAATTAAAATAAATTGTTTTTTGAAGATTTATATTAGAAAAATATGCTTAAATTTTGAAAATAGAATAGTTAAAAAGCGACTAAAAAAGAATTTACGAAATCACGATGTAAATGTTAGATGATTTCCAAACTACAATAACGAATGAAATTGTGTGAAAAATTTTTTCTTTTAATAGTCTATTTCTGAACCAATTTACCGTGGGATCACTTTTCACTATTCGGAAAAGGCGATACTCTTTTAAAACAATCTATTTATTTTGGCATTCTTCCAAATTTTTTCCCAGATATTTTAAAATAATTTTATTGATTTTTTCTTCCAAATGTATTGTTTTATAATTGTATTAAAACTTTATCACTCAATTTTTGCTAAAGTCAGAATTATTTAAATTTAAATCAAACTTACTTGATCAAATTGTTGAAAATAAAAAAAATTTGATAATTAAGTAATTAAGAAGTAAATCTTTTATTTTTACTGTTTAAAGTGTGGAATATGTATTGAAAGAAATTGAAATAGCATATATAATCTATTTTTTCTACAATTTCTTTTATTTTCTATCTAAAAAAAGTGTAAAAATGTAAGTATATCATTTCAATTACTAAATCGTACATGCGTAAGCAAATACAAGTTATTAAGGTAGAATGAAATATTTTTTAATAAAGTTAAAAATATTTTAATAATTATTTTACAAAAGATCAAATGCTTTGGATGCACAGTAAACCATTTTTTATTGCCAACATTGTTTTTCAACTTTATTAAATCTCTCACCTCCAGTTTTCATTGGAATCAAAATATTTTCAACCGAGGGAACCACTTCTTTCTCGCCCTTACTTTTTTCACCAATGTTTTCGATGTTTTTGTATCACATAACACTGGTCGCCACTGTGTACACAGCTTTTTTCTAACCTCTTTTTACCAGAAGCCATAGACGAAACCAAAAGGGCGAATAGAAAAAGAAACCCACACGGATCTAGAAAAAACGAAAACAGCAAGAATAGCACGTATAAAATAAAACAAAGAGAAAATCGGCGCATAGAGTAGGAGAGCATGTGCGAAGAAGAGAGACAGATTGCATGGGGTCTCCAAAGGGAATTGTCACACCCTGGATGCGCATCTGCCGTCGCTACTGTTGCTGTTGCACAGTGGCACACGTGCAGCCAACACCTTTGACCAGCTTCCATGTCGCCAAGTTGGGTGAGATGCCTAAGAGAGTCGCATATATAAATTAATAGATTGCCAGTATTGTCATATTGTATGAAGGTTTTGTATTTTTTGTTTTTTTTTTTTTTTTACTGAAGAAGTTGAGAGTTGGTTTGATGCACAATACTGAGTTGGCATCTATGTTTATAGCTATTGTGAATTTGATTCGGCTGTTGCTTCATTGTTTGAAATGGCGTTTGACAAAACTACAAAAGTATGTTAGATTTTCTTTTTCATCCAAGCAATAATCGAATTATTTTGTATAATCGTTTGAGAGTCGAGTTATATAAGAATGTGTGCTTTACTTTTAAAACATTAATTAAGTTTGAAAAGAATTCACCTATATTTTACATATGCCACCAAATTCTTTGTATTACAGTTTGATCTTTATAAACGCAAGACCTGTAATGGTGGTAATATATTTATGAATAAAAAATATTCTAACTCTTCGAAGTAAATTACTATCCAAAAACTTTTTCATGGTTTTATAAATCTATGGATATTAGACTTTAATCTAAATTTTACTTGTATAATTCATGAAACCCAGATACTGATTTACCGAAAATATCAAATATTAACCAATCAATCATAAAAACGTAAAAAATCACTTTTTCAGAATATAGAATCCTTCTCCTATCCCCTATTTTAAATTGTAAAAAAATTCAAAACTCTCCTACCACACTCTTCACCCCCTTCCATAAAGCCTTCATGAAATCCCATCATCGAGCGCAGCCGTTGCTTGCACACATCCTTTCTCGTCGCGATCGCGAGGGGGCTAATTTTTGGCGGCCCCCGCGCGCTGATGTTACCTCGTGAATATATCCCAGCAGCGGACAGGGATAATTAATCTAAGCCCCATCAAACGACGAGCGAACTGCGCATCCTCGGCTCTGCCGGCCACGCGTGGGTGACAAATTGCTTCGCGGGAGCCCCGGCTCCGGCATGTCTCCCTCTTGCGTCCCTCCTGATGCGCGCACGACGACTATATGATTATGCGAGTCAAAGGCTGCGTATTATGCCTCGCGAATTCAACGCAGGTGATTATAAGTTTTTGCTGTGAAGCGGCTTTGACGTTAGGGATCGGACGATGAAAAAGTTACGAGAGTCGGTGGGTTAAAAGGAATTAAGTTTTTGCGAATGTTGAGTTTCCTGGGGGTTTTGGAAGCGACGGTGTCAAAGGTGCGACATAAAATTATGCTTATTTCTCAGTGGTGGGATAACTTTTTTATTTGAATGAGAAATCGTGAAATTTGAATTCAGTGCTCTTTTATTCGCCTTTAACGAATTTGCAAAAAATCGTAAAACCTTTATCGGTCTTGTCGATTGCGAAGATTGATGGAAAAAGGGGTTACAAACGTACGAAGTGGAATCCCAAATATTTATGGCTAAAACGCCGATTTCGAAAGCAATCAGAATCTAATGGTGCAGTTCTCGGTGAAAAACTGCAAAATTCTCTTTTCGTAAAAATCACATTTGCAAAAGTAAAAATCAAGAAATATTCATCAAGTCAGTTTTTAATAAAATATATCGAAATGTTTTTAAGATGTCGTGATTGTGCTGATTTCTAAATTCTTCATTATCCACTTCACAAAACCATATTAATGTGCAATTTGAATCTTATATTCCTTTATACCTTTTGTATCCGAAGCGAAAACACGTTAAAAGATTTTTTGATACATTTGCCTAAACAAAACCGTGGTCGTTTAAATTTTACCCTTTTCGTAAAGACCCGGGAGGAACCGCAAAAAGAAAACGCTCGACAGCGAAAGCCCGGTAGTGCACAAAAATCGTTCGCTCGGCCACCCAGTTCCATATAAAAATAATCCAGCCTTCATAAGGCAACTGGAGCAGAAGTAAATCCGCTGAGATTAGAGGACGCCTTCTACTCGAGGAAAATTTCCGCAGAAAAAGGAAGCTCAGCACGAAAAAAGCTCGCCGAGCAGCTGATACACACCCACACACACACCGAGCAGCGCGCATAATTTCTTTATAAAAGCTCTTGAAGCGTCTCTCGTCGTGCAGTTAATTTAATCAATATAAGGAACCGCGTTGCTCTGCTGCTCTCTCTAGAGAATCGCAAAAGGAGGCGGGACAAACAAAAGGAGGCGATCGCGACCTCAAAGGCGAAGACTCCGGACCGAGCCAAAGACTCTCCGAATAATCAGGAAAGAGACTGAGGTTTCATTGTTAGCGCGGTCGCGCTCTTTTAATTCTCTCTTTATTTCTCCGCGTTTGTTCGATGTGCCAAGTTCCTTACGCAAAATGTCTCCCTTTTTCTGATTATCATCAATTACTTTGATGGCAGCCTTTGACCAAGAATTTTGACGCTCTTTTTTTAAGGGGCGTCCCATTTTTCTTACTTTCTCGTCTTATTTCTTGCGTTTTTTTAGTTTTCTTTTGTGTGCGGGACATTGTTTTAAATGTTCTGACTTACGACATTTTTTACATTTTCTATTCTTGTTTTATGTTACTTACACATCTACCTTGCGATGTTTAAGTTTTGTAACTATTCTCTGCTCCTTGTCCTTCTTCGTATACTTAATTTTATAGTTCATAGTGTAACACATGAATAAACTTTTAGTACGGCAAAATATAAAAGGACTTGAATATTTGTATGTTCTCATTTTTCTTAATATTCAACGGAATAAAAGAATTTTAAACCAATGTTATTTTAAATTTAAGTATTTATTTAAATATAAAAATTTTAATATAATCTTTTTATTTAATGCTTATGTTTTAGAAGATAAGTTGAAAATTATTGTAAAATTATTTGGAAAAAGGTGTTCACGTACTTAAAATTTGAAAAATTCAAGTCCTGAAGTACTTTTATAGGTTTATGTTAAAATTGATACTTACAGTTGATTAGATTTTGTTTTATGACATTTTTTTTAAGCTGCAGCTTTCTTCACAGTTTTTAACCATATTAGTATAATAAATTTTTTGTCGCTAAAAGATTTTGACCTCTACTTTAAAATAACTGTATTAAAAATAACTCTTAAACTTATAATAAACCTATTACAACTAGATTAATTCGTTTATTTTCATATCTTCTTTTTTGTAATTGAAGCAATTATTACCTACGGTGCGTTTTAAAACTGTAGAACCAATATGAAATTTTCCATTTAAATGCCTGTATTTTTGATCATCTGCAAAATCACATAACTTTAGAGTGCGCAGGTCATGGTTTTTTTATTTTATTTTCTTACTTTTCTTTTTCATAACAATCATCAATATTTCCAACAAACTACATCATTCTCTATTACAAGAAGGTATTTTTTATCAAAACACCGCTTAAAACCCAGCTTTTATATAAATCCGATTAACGTCGTCTCTGAAACTCTTTCACCGCAAGCCGCGTGACCGGAGCCTTAATTTCGTTACACTCGCTTTCTGGGAAGCTCGCACATTTCTACCCTCTGGTCAGGCGTTGGTGGCGGCTGCGGAGTCCATCGCCTCTCTCGGACACTCGAGCTGCGACGTGGCTGATTTTGCGAGTAGAAGCTGCTGCTTCTCGTTCCTTTGTAGATTGCAACGCGGCGCGCTGACATCGTTGAGAGAGAAAGACGGAGCTAGAGAGTGGCTGCGCGCTGAAATCGATTTGACGCGACGGGCGCGGCTCCGCTATTAAAGCGCCCAGTCTTTCTCTCTCTTACTCTCACCCACTCTCTAGGTGCTCTCTCTCTCTCTCTCTTATCTTCGACTTCTACGTTTTCTTTCAGAGGGTGAGCATGTGTAGCTTGCCTTTCTCTCATTTTTCTGAGTCGATGATGTCCTTTCGAATGGAGGATGAGGACAGCGTTGTGAAGTACCTGGTACATCCACTTTACAAGAGCTTGTTTTCCTTTTTTTTTTTGTTTCTCGGGAGTAATATACTCGAGAGAATTTGTTTTGTTGCGTTGCTTAAGTTGTTCATTGAAATGGTGGGTTGTGCATTACGAGGACATTATTTCGAGATCAACGGTATAGAACGTAAGAGGATTTTCAGTTCTTAAAGAGAGAAGTAAGTACATTCGGGGTTTTAAACATTCAGCATTAAAGCTGGTATTTTCAGTCGATAACTTTATTAGAAGTCAGTATGCCAAAGTTATGATCTAAGTTATTTCAGTATGAGCTTAACGTCACTACACTTTATGCCGATTTCACATTTACTAAAGAAAATGAAAATTCCTATCTTACAAAAATACACGTCTTACGAAAATTAGCGAATTAAATAATTTTGTACTTATCCTAAAGAATAGCTAGTTTAAATGTGATGCAAATACACAAAAATATAAATATTTTTGCAAGCGATGAGAAGTAGTCACATCTCATCACATATGTACATTATGTATCATCTCATATACTGTAGGTATTTGTTGTCTTTCTTTCTCCGGGTGTTTTCTTAAACTTTGTAATATTTTCCCCCTCAAGGATGAATTTTGTTTTATATAATTCTTTAGATCGAGTTGGTATAATCTTCATTTGTCTTTATACAACCATAGTTTAGATACATATAAAAATATTTATACAATATTTTCAATTTCTTTACACGATTTTCTCTTTCGACCTATTTGAGAAAACTTTGTATTTTACGTACAACGTAACAATGCCAGACTCTGACACTGTATCTTTTGATTAAAAGAATGATTACTTCATCAATTTTATCAAGCGAGAGAGTAAAGGCTATACTCAATTCAATTACGTAAAAGCTCATTTAGCAGCCCTGCTTCAAAACAACTACCTTTCAGACACTTACTGTGGACACACCTCACTTCGTCCCCTTTCATAACAGCTCCTCAAACAGCCCGATAAATACACACCCACCCCTGAAAAAGCCCTTAAAACCATCCAAACGAAAATGCCACAAGCACCTTTTCACCCAGCGGAGTGGCAAAAAAACTCGCAAAAACTCTCGTAAAATATTTACACGCCTTTCACTTTTTTTCTTCGCCACGATAAAGCTCGAGCGGCCCGATGACGATGCTACATGATAATACGATTACATGTCGGGAGCCGCGAGGCATCTCAGCCAAAAGCTCTCAGGGTACATAAGGTCTTATGCTGGGATCGTTGCGCCCTGGTAAACAGCGCGACTACCTGCTTTATGTTTACGTTATATGATAATGCCCGGACTAAGGAGGCGGGAGGGATGTAAATTTTTACGAGCCGCGTGTGAGCTCGCGAGCTGTCCTAGTTATATTCGCAAGTGTGTTTTTGGGAAATTTAATGCCTGTTTTTTATTATTATTTTAGGAAGCAGACGAAATTACGTTAAGTTGCAGCGGATGAACGAGACGCGCAGCTTTATTGTTATTCGTCCTGAATGGGCAAGTTTATGAAATGGTTTAGAGACTGTTGGATGTGATTTATTTAATCTTTCAAAAACTTTGGTCCTTTAACTTTCTTTTTGTTGTTGATAATTTTCCTTTCGAAAAATATTAGCTTTTGTGTTCTTATTTAATTGTCGAATTAAATAAGTTTTATTTCATGCACGTCGTTTAAAGTCATTCAAACTTTATAATTTCCGGTTTCTCTGAATCGATGTGCAACAATACAATGAGAACCTTTTATAAAGTATATTAATTGCAATCGGCAGAATACAATAAATGCCAAGCTCTTGAAAAATTGAATTTCCAGCGAATTACAGAAACAAGGACGCTTCGCCGGACAATCATAATGCAACTTAATGTACGACAAATTATATTATAGAAGAAACATGCAAGTAGCTCGACATTCATCGAGTTCTCGGTAATCGCGTAACAAAACGAAAGAGATGCGCACCTACCGGAAAATGTTCATTATTTTCACGAAAAAAATATAAGTATGTCGTTTAATAAGACAATCACCGTATATCTGTGAACATGTGTCCTTAACAATCTTCCGGATTTAACTTTCAGAATTGCTTAGCATCTTATTTCGTGCCCCCGTATCTTATCGTAACTCTGCATCGCCATGCAAACGAGAGAGTTCACTGTCTCTTGCATTTTTTTCTACTAATCTTTTGTTCACGTACACGCTTCGTTTTATCGAAAACTCGGTGCCAGCGCGTCCGGCTAATTTGGTCTTCTTCCATTTTTTTGTGGCGCTCGGCTCCGCGCGTTTTTTTCCGTCTGCTAATGATAATTTTATCCAGAGCGCGTACGTGACTAATTGTTATTCACGGATGTTTCATATATGCATAATTGAGTCACGTCGTATCTTTAATTTATGTGCGGTTTGCGAGCACACTCCGTTATAATCGTATTAGGGTGAATAATTGTTGGCCCGATCGGGTATAGGTGTATAATCCAAGCTGATTTTTTAAAGGTGATTATATGATTGTGAAATGACAATTTTATAATTTTAAATGAAATAAATGTGAAATGCACTAAAATTTAAATGAGATTTGTATACTGTTTGACTAAAATAGAAAAATTAACACCTAAACTTTTGTTATTTTAATACACATTTTTAACCGACCAATTCTTGAAAATCTTTTTTCAAAAGCTATAGTTTAAAAATAAATTATTTTAAAAATTGTCTTCAATATTCGATCATCACAAACCACGATAACGAAACGACACGATTGCTGACGGCCTATCGATAATTAACCTGATTGCAAACACGAGAGATAGAAAATCAATCGCCACTTTTCAAGCTATCTTGATTCACCGTATTCGCATGTCTGTCTTTGGTTAAAGTATCATACAATCTAGTACTGAGGATTTGAATTTCGCAAACTTAGCAAAATCACGAGAATTATTACATATCCGTTATATTGCATACATAGCGGAAGAAGGTATATGCATACATGCAACTCGCGAAATGAGATTTGACGTGCAAGATCGAGGACCGAAGCAATATTTACCTGGTGCGCAGCAATGCGTGTTATGAGCAAAAGGGGAGGTGCACCTTTTGAAAGATCTTTTCATCGTGGAATGCCTGTGAGCTATTCCACGGTGATCGCGTTCTGCTTTCTTCCGATTCACGTGTGCTGTGTACATTCTTAGCTTTTTAAAATTGTTGTATTCATCTTGCGAACATATTGAGTTCTTTTGTATGATGAAAGAAATAAGTTATGAATAATAAAGTAAATTTTATTGTAAGTATAAATAGTATTGTTGAAAAAAATTTTCTCAAATATAACTGTAATTAATCGAAAACTTTTAAGTAAGAAATTTATATTATTTATACCCTAAAATCTTTTATATCTCTGAATTTTCATTATTGACTATTACTACTCATTCTTTTTCTATCTCTGTCTTATTACTATCAATTTCTGCTATTTTTTAAAAGAGAAAAGTATTTACAAGTATACAAGTATTGATCAATAAAATACGAAAAAGTTTAATTATTAACATTGTTATAGTTATATATTTTTCGTATTAATCATTTTCATTTTTTATATTTTCATATTTTGTTAAAAAAAATTTAAATAAATAAAATTTTTCTTATTTCTTTATATAATTTCTTCATTTCTTTGTGTCGAAAGTTAAATGCATAATTTTCTTCCCGTGCAATTTTACAAGTCGCAATTATAGCATGTCAAAATTTAATATGCTCCTCAACTAAGCAATTAAATTTTAAATTAAATTTCTGTAAGTTTGTGTAATCGACATTTGATCCATA
>UELX01001173.1:0-49699 GCA_900480035.1 Eupelmus urozonus
CGACTCGTACTGCAAACTCCACACTCGGGCAATAAAGGTCCACTTATCGCCCTTGGCACATAATGTACTATTATTTACTAGCTACAATATCATAACAATATTAATACAATATTTGTACAATATTGAAACAATACTAATACAATATTGCTACAATATTAAAACAATATTAATACAATATTGCTACAATATTGTTACAATATTAACCCAATATTGTTACAATATTAACCCAATATTGCTACAATATTGAAGCAATATTAACACAATTTTGAAACAGTATAAACTGAATATTGATACAATGTTGCTATAATATTGAAACAATATATCACAATATTACTACAATGTTGCTATAACATTGAAACAATATTATCACAGTATTGCCACAATATTGCTACAATGTTGCTATAATATTGCTATAATTTTGTGTAATTTCTGTGAAATATTAAACTAATGGTACAATAACGATATAAAATCTACATTTAAGTCACTTTAAAGATTAAAATCTACATTTTACTTTTAAATTTTTTTTTGAAGTGGATTTAGAATACGTACATACTTTTTATGCGTTAGGTTTACAAAAAAAGAAAAAAAAACAAGAAAAATTGTTTTGAAAAAGCAGAGAATTTTACTGCGGTGAGCGGCTGTTACTCAAAAATTTGTTATCTAAAGTGCACTCGGAAACTCATAGCGTGCATGAAGCTGAATAAAGTTTTAGTACCCTTTGAAGGATAAACAAATTATAGCTGCAATCAATAAAATATCTATCAGAGAATTAGTTATTTGCTTAAACAAAAATTGAAAATTTTTTGTTGTTTGTTGTACAACTTGATAATTAGATCACAGGTGTACATATTTGAATAAAATCATAGAACAATATTAATCGTTTTTATCATATTTAAATTCAATTAGCACAGTAAACATTTAAGCATTTATGCATTAATTTTACACTTCTGTAGAATCTCGACTTAAAAGGTTAATTAAACGTCAGAAACAGATGGAAAGGAAATGGAACTTTTAAATCGCTTTAAAAGCTTTGAAATTAAATCTGGAAAATGACTCTCCGATTTACGAATATACAACAAAAGAAATATACATAAAAACAATAGAAACTCTTGAAACTATACAATCTCTCTAATTACCCACTACGCAATATGCTAAAATTATCCTAAACACCATCAACCAAACCTCCCTAAAAAAACCCAAATCAAATTATTCAAGACCGTATCGACAACTACACTATCCTTGAACACCTCAATCCAGAGTTTCCATTATTCAGGCCCTTTCGCCTTATCGTTCACTCTTCGTTTTGATTTAATTACCAGCTGAATACGTCTTATACAAGGCCAAGACGTTAACGGGCGCCGTGAAGTCGTAATCGAATTTTCAGGAGGGTGGATTTTGTAAAGCGGCACGACGCGATGATGGATTTTAACCGACGGGCGGACGTGTCAGTCGTTTAGATCGCTCGAATCTTGTTACAAGTAAGTTAGTGCGCTGATTTGCATGCGCTCGTTAAGGAGTGGCGTAATTTTTTGTGTATCTATGTGGAGATTGCTTGGATGCGATGGATTATTCAGATGGAGAATTGCGAATTGAGTGATGTTAAATATTGAGTTAAGGATTTGACGAGGTGGAAAAATATTTTGTTTGAGAGTTTGAGTGATTGGCGAGGTGGTAATGTAGTTTTGAGAAATACATTTTGAATGAAGTTGAGAATGTCTTTTTGTAGTAGCTTTTATTACTCGTATAATACTTTATTTACATATTATTTTTTATTTAATTGTTTTTCATTACACGAAAACAGTGTAATGTAAAATATTATTTAAATATTTATTCATCAGGTTATAGCTTGTGAAACAAAGTCTACAAGAGTTAATTTGCAATATTGAAACGTTAAGTCAACAATGTATAGTAATTTTCATAAATATTATATTAAAAAATAAATTAACTGTAGCTCTTGTTACATAATAAATAAATTTATTTCATTAGTACAGTTATTCATTCTATATCCAATTTATGTTTTATATTGTAAACTCTTTTTATCAATATACAGTAACTAACACTACTGCGCCGCTTTGAAGTTTCGTAAGAGCTGACTGTAATTTCATTACATTTTATTTCATTAAAGATTAACGCTATTAAATTACGATAGCTATAAAACTCCATTCCACGTCCTTTCATTCCAATAGAATACTCAAACAAATTCACTTTAGAAAATCAAGACATTCTAATCCTCTTCTTAAAACGATACAAACTTTTTAACCAATACAATCAACCACACTCTCAATAAAACTCTCAACAATCCGCAATTAATAAAAATTATCGACTGTCGGTCCACGCCTTGGCGAGCTCATCTCAAACGTCGATAATAAAGTTGAACGCTCCGCGGCGATACTCATCAGCCAGAAAGCCCCATGTATACACTCCGCAGATCGATTTCCTCGCGCTCCTCAGCCTGCAACTCACATAACTAGCCTGCGCTCGTATATACTTCCATTCCCTCGCTCTTCTCCCGTATGCATGCATACTTGACTTCCTTTTCTCAAGGGCTTCTCGCGCGCTCATTTCCGCGCTAACCGGCGAGAATTAAAAAAAACACAAAAGCGATGGTCTTTACTTGGCGGGTTACGTAACATTTGTCACTCTTGACGCGTCATTAATAACTGGCCGCCGCGATTTTTCGCGGAGAAAATGGCACTCGGATCAAAAGTTGTTATCATTGTTTGAGCTATTAATTGCTGTCGGCTATTTGAGGTGTATCACGGTGTATTTATAGAGCGTCGGGACGGTTTTACAGGCGGGCTCGAGCTATTAGCGGGGCGCAGCGCTGATTGCAAAATCTATTTTTCAAAATGATCGGGTTGGATGTGCGCGCTTGTTTCAATGTCAAAAGGCTGCCAATTTGAAGGTTTATTAATACGTATTGATGAGTGCGGGTTATAAATTGTGTTATGATCGATTTCGTTGGTAATAAGAGTGAGACTTTTTTCATTTGTTATGCAACATTTATTTTGTGCTGAATGTTGCATAAGAATGGAAATATAGCTTAATTTACATCGAAGATTTCATTGCGTAAATTATATTTTCTAATATAACATGCTATAATAACATTAATAAAAAATTAAAGTCCAGCGTAAAATATAAGTAGCACAACCTGTACGAAAATGAGTAAAAATTAAATAATCTCAAATTTAAACTTAATTTATTTTATCACGACTAATAACCGTTAGGAAAGATTCGTAAAATTTGTCACCTTAATTTGAATTCACGTTAACAGCCGGCTAAACCGCAAGTCCGTGCATACATTACTCACGTCTCTAAACTTTAATCATTTATTCGCAAAGTAGAACGATAAATTCACGAAGCTATTAATTCAAGACTTTAATTTTTTCGCTGCAGCGGTGTAGTGTACAACTTCACGGAAATGCGGGAGAGAGAGAGAGAAAAAGACGGCTAGCACAATACCGTTAAAAGAGACAGGATGATGAGGAACTTCTCATTAAATTACCTGCAGCCAAAAGCGTAACGAGAGAAAGAGAATCTTGCCGGCTACCGAATTATACTGGAAAAGTCATTCACCCGCTTGTTCTGCATTTCAGCGTTGTCAAAGTTGTTAGAACTGTTAATTGCTGCTTTTTTAAAACAAGGCTATTACTGTTTTATTTTGCAAGTGTCGTGATTTAATATTTATTTTATTTACGGGACGGTTTCGCGTAATTGTTTGAATTAGTTGTTCGAAACAGAAAAGTTTTTGAGAACAAATGACCGGAGTATAAAGTTTTCTCTTTTTAATTATGGACTTTTGTTTTCGTTAAGTAAAAAATATAAATTTTTTAAGAGAATAACGGATCTTGATCTTTCTACTTTTATCTTTAGAAAAAAAGAAGAAATATACGGTTCACGAAGCCTAGAAAAAGTTTCTAGAAATAATTGTGCACTATGTGTCGTTTCCTTTTGAACTCATTTTTTTTTTAAAGTAAAAGTTACAAGAACTTTTATTGTCACGTTATCTTTTCACTCTGGAGAAAAGAAACATAAATAAACAAGTGAATTTATCTGTTTTGTCGAAATTAGTAGAATTTAAGATTGATTAAAGTTTGAAAATTTTTTATTTCAAAAAGTAAAAGTAAAATAAAAAATAGTGTATTCAAAACATGTAATTATTTTAATTTTTTTTTTAATTGAGAAACTAAACGGTTTAATAGAAATATCATTTTTATGCTATAATCATCACGAAAAAATTTAAATAAAACCTTTCGCTTCAAACAATCCAACGACAAAAAGAAAGTGACAGAACCGACTCCAGCAAAACCCAGCAGGACTCTCCAATTTTCCCCAACAATTTCCAGATGCCAGTAAGGCACCTAAGCTTTCCCGCCAGGGGGTAAGAAAGAGCGCTTGTAAGCGTGTGCTTTGATGGTAAGGCTACCAGCGATCGGTAATATCAACGTTCAAATCATTTCAGAACATTCTAGAATCACTTCGATTCCGAATCACCCCACACAGGTATTGGTGAGAAAAAAAAACGAGATAAAAAAGTGCTTTCATTTTTCCGCGAATTTTAACTATTTTTTATTATTTCTAGTTTTAGGCTTACTTTTAAACATTCAAACAAACTAATAGTGATGAAATAATTAAAAAATTGTAATAAACTTTAAAATTAACGAAAATAAACGACATTAAAAAAAGAAACGAAGCACCGTAGTTCCATAACAATCTCTGCCCCCTACAGCACCTCCACCAAAGGCGAACGCTCGAATATCACGTAATTGCACTTGATAAGAACTCACGCATCAATCATACCCCACAATCCGTTTACCGCCGAGAACGAGCAAAAAAGAAAAAATGCATATATAAACGCTCGAGCGAGCGAGATGACGAAGCGATACGTCCTTTTGTTTTACGAGGCAATAAGCCGATACGCGTCGCGCGATATCTTGAGAAACGCGACACCCACGCGGCCACGTATGTATATACACTCGCTTCCGAGCGTATCACGTATACCAGGTATACGTGTATAGCTCCGCGTGCGTACGCGATAAATCGATAATCGCCGGAGCGCGATAGCGAAATTCGCGATTGGCCTTCGCTGATTGTGGAAGTCGATTTTTCGTTGGTTATCGATGATTTTTCTGGATGCCGATCGCTGGAGTCACCGAGGAATTCTGCAATGTTGATGTGATGAAATTATGCTCGGGTTGCTGTGTTTGTAAGCTGAGGTTGTGCAATTTCTGTTGTGCTTTGTCATGATTTTGAAAATTGAAAGGTTAGTGGTCGTTAAGGTTGGTTGTTTTATAGAGAATTTAGAAGTAGACAGTGTTTTGGAAATGATGAAATTAAAAATGTGTTGTTGCAGTATTTTTATCTTGCATATATTACACTATATTACACATATAATAATAGAAATCTGATGTTTCAATAAAACTTGTCAAATCATGCAAATCCTTATCATGCATGACGTTTTAAGTACAGGCTTAAAACAAAGACTCAGCTAAAAAGTAGTCAGATATTCAGAAGCAGTATTCCATTTATTCTTTGGCTTTCCATTTCCTTTTCTATCTTTTCATGTACGAGTGCTTGACACACATTTGAACAGCTTGAATATTTCATCCCTCCAGTTTCTCATCCCTCAAAAGTCGTTCCACAAATATAGTACCCCCTCGATTCACACCTTTCCAAACTTATCAATTATTATTTCACGCTTAATCATCTTATTGATTACTAACGTTCCGATCAAGGATATATCCCCAATGATTCACCGGAGACATATAATTCCAACAATAATTAATGAAGCATACAGCCATCCAGAAATCGATCAGCTTTAGATAAGAGCATATATATACCTTCACACTCATCACCGGATTTCCACTCAGGAAATCATATACTTACTCTTATCAAACCTCAACAACATCGTACAACGCAAAATCTAGAAATTCTCGTATGATCATTAACGAGGTCGTGCACGTGGCAAAACAAAGTGCGCTTCCTCTCTTGGCGATCGCGAAGGGCACGTGGCTATTTTTCCCGGCCCGATGCGTACAATAATTGGATGATATTAGCATTGTGTAGGGTGTTCCGGTTATCGGAAGGAGTTTAATTCCTTCCGATCGATCGGCCAGCTGATAGCCCGCTGCGGTGTCCATTAAAATTGTATATAGTCATGCTTATTGACCGTAAGTTAGGTGCGTTGACCTCGTAACGGAGGAAAGCGCCAGGTTCAATTTTAATGATGGGATTATTCAATTACAGGGGGGTTTTGGGTTAAATTATGCGGGATTAAGGAAGGACGATGGAGATGGGGGCATTGCGAATAAT
The DNA here is from genome assembly GCA_900480035.1 of Eupelmus urozonus. Taxonomy (NCBI): domain Eukaryota; kingdom Metazoa; phylum Arthropoda; class Insecta; order Hymenoptera; family Eupelmidae; genus Eupelmus; species Eupelmus urozonus. The sequence goes on from UELX01001173.1 coordinate 6,313, forward strand.
CGTTTTAAGTAAGTTTGGACTGTTGAGTTTCTGTGAAAGTTTTATGCTTGGGAGGGATGTAAGGGCTGGGTTTTTTCTTTTGCGAGGGTTTCGTGAATTTTTTTGGCTGATATGCAAATCAGAAGGGAGATTCGATTTCATGATACCCAAAATAGCGGAGAGAAGTAGTATCGTGTATGTTGTATTAAGGGTTCTACTGATAAAGCTTCTTTTTAATCTTGCATCAGTCGTAATATTTCTTGCAGATAAAAATAAGCTGTGAAGGTCGTGCATATATTTGAAATAATTTTTTAGCAGTCTATTAGTCAAATTGCTAGATTTTCCAATGCTGTATTAATGCAAATTTTAACGATACATTCTTTAGTTTCTGAAACAAAAAATTAACATTAAAAAAACATTTAAATTCATCCCTTACGTTCTAAAAAAACATTTGAAAGTGCTTCAAACTTCTACACGACTCCCAGACTAGACTTTCCTTCTCTCCGTGACTCCCTGGCCGGCTGGTCTTTTTCCATTGTCTTCCATTTTTTTTCACACCCAGCTTGAAAAGCCTTCCCTCTATCTCATTCTCCTACAACTCGACTTTTTCATCTCGACACTTCCAGCCGTGCTCCTTCCTCTCAAGACTCCGAGACGGCGACACGTCTCAAGGGCCAGCACAGCATCAATGCATATATGTGCGATGTCTCCGCTACGTGCATACCTGATGTTACATCGATTTTTAATTCACATTCCGCGCCGCCCTTCGCACGTTACTTTGAGGCAGTAGTAGTCACTTCGGAAGAGGTAGAGTTAAGAGAGGAAAGTACGGAGACTTGGAGTCGCCTGTTTTTTCGAGCTGGGCTCACTGTTGGTTTTTCCCCTTGACTCCTCGTCCAATTAGAGAGAACGGCTTGTGAATGATGGCGAAGTGGTTGTGAAGTGGATGTAAATCCTTTGGATTTTCAGGACTGTTTTTGCTTGGGAGTAAAGTTTGGGAGTTTATTGAGTATATACTGCGCAGTATTTGGCAGTGACGTGAGGTTATTAAATGAATGAGTATTATATTAGGGGGAATATAAGTTTTAATTTGATGAGATTTTTTTCGACAAGCAATTCCGTTATCAAGCCGATGATCCTCGAGTGACTAAGTGCTTTGCCTTGGGGTTTTCTCAAGCTCTGATTGATATTGTCACACCAAATTGGAAAATCGATGTTTGATTAATAGAAAAAACGTTATCAGATTTGATATGAAACTGTATAATGCCATATTTTTATAGAATTTTTATTGACTAATACCCGACTGGTATACCTATTCAAATAGAAATTTTAAAAAATAAAGGTTCATCTAACACTTTAGTGATTTCAAAGCAACCACTTTCTCATTATAGTATTTATATTTTTTTTACTTAACTAAACCTCAATATAATTTAGGACAATACCAATTACTAAAATTCAAATAAATTACTAACCCATCGCACACTTAGAAAATTATCGTATAGAAAACAGTCAATAACTCATCGTGCCACGTTGACCTAAAAACCACCCACTCCCTGAAAGTTAACGCGCAAAAGCACCGATGCTCAATGCGCAAATATGCAGAAATATCTTTGATCCGCAAAGCTTTTACAAGCGCGTAATTCCCGTTTCGTCATTCAAGATTTCAATATCAAACTGCGCGCGGCATTAAACGAAAGCTACTGCGAACGCTTATTGTCATACGTTCCGCGTAAAAGCCGCATGTACGCAGTCCACTCTTGTATTGACAAGCTAAAGCGCGCGTAAATCCAAGTGGCAATCAATCGAATTTTATTTCCCCGCAGCCGTACGTGTATCTGGCTTTCTCCCTTTGACGTATTGGGGAAATAATTGGACTAAGAAAACACAGGAGATTGGCGAATCAGAAGTAATGTATTGCGACTTGAGACTGGATATTGTTGTTGTATGCAAGATGATACCGGTGGATGTATGCGATGCACTCTGGTATTCTGAGTAATCGAATAGTTTATTGATTACAGCTGGCGTGAATAATAGAGAATTCTAAGTTTATCGAGTGTGAATGAACTATTATCTGGGGCGCTGCAATTATAAATGATTTCCTATCTTGTAACTTATTAGTCATGATTTGAGAAAGTACAATTTTAGAATAGTGTCCAAATTTTACGTTACATGATGCAATTTTAATTTTCCGTCAAAATATTTTTTTATTGCGTTGACCAGTTTTATCGGTCAACCCGGTCACGCAAACTTGTGAACAGAAAGTGTAAATATTGACCGGTTATCCGTAACTTCACCCAAACGGTCACGTTCAAATGGTGTCCTTGGTTTATTATTTACAGAAGAAGAAAAACATTACTACGTACTTTTAATATTTAAATCATATAAAAGAATATTGATACACGCTTTATTTTTTTCCGGTCACTCAAGATTAAACAACAATAACGAGCAGCCTTTCTTTTTCCCAGAATAAAGCAGACCAGATCAACGCAATAGATGATTACGACATTTGCACGGTCCGTTATATACCTATCTGCTGATGGTAAAAGAAGACCTAAGTGACCTTTTTCCCTATTACTTTTTCTCTCGGTCAATGCGAATGAAATTAATCTATTTGCTATATCTCCTCCACCTATGCACACATTATCATCACGCTCGCTGGCGTCTATCAGTATGCCACCATCTTCAACCCCTCCCCCCATATATATCCGCACGCGACAGTTACGGGCTCTCAGGCTCACACCCCACGGAATCGCTTTGACCTGCTTCAGCTGGTAATTACATGAAGTTCGATAGCGCGCTCATAATTAAATGTTAATACTTAATACCGAAGGTTAGCGCAAAATTGCTAATGTAGTATGCTATACTTATAGGTAAAAGATAAACGTTCATCCGCGATAAGCGTAAAAGCTTTCGATTAAAGTTCCCGTAGCCTTTCTCCCTTCTAATCCACTCGAAAACACATTCCTAAAACCTTGCCAATGTAACAAGGTCTTAGCCAACGTCGAAATTCGAAATCTACATAACCTCTCCCCACGGCCACGTGTTTTCCTCTAGGAAACGTTAATGCTCTCGAATTCCCGCTATACAGTCAAGACGAAGCCGTGTAGGACCAGGATCATTCATACTAAAGGCTGACCTTGAGACATGCGCGCGTTTCTTTCCCCTCTGGCTCTTACACCAGTGCACCGGTTGTGTCTGTGCACATACGAACGTTCACTACTACCAAGCCAGGCTCTTTTCACGGTTAAAGCTAAGGAAGAGAAAGAAGGGTCGAGGGCACGCACACAATGAGAGCACTCGCTCAGGGATAAGGGGGAGGGGGGGGAGGTGGCACGCGGAATAAATGGCTGCAGTGGCTGCCGGAGGGAGAGTGTAGAGGATGTGCGTCGTGGCCCAAATTATTCTCTTTGAGGCCGCGGAGAAAAATGGCTTTGGTTGACTTTGGTGGATGCTAAGGGGTGGGGAGGTTTTTTTCGTGCGCTGAGGGTTAGGGCCGTTTCTTTGGCTGACATGGTTGAAATATGCGGGATGGATATGATGGTTGTAATGATCGGTGAGCTGGATTGTTTGCAGAGTGGATATGGCGATATGGGGTTCTGCAGGTTTGGTGTGATGATGATGGGATAGTGGGATTGAATTGTGGGACTGACGTGTGGTATGGGACCATAATGTAAAATGGAAGATCGCCATTTTGGTGTGAGCAATGAACGTTTGAGTTTTGAGTTGCACGTGCGCTCGAACGTAATTCCAACAATAATAATATATTAAATATCAGACACATTGTTTAAAGTTTGCAGGAGTTTGGAACAACGTCTAGAAATATCTAGAAAGTTCTGGAGATTTTTTTGTAAAACTCGAGACGATTTTAGAATATTTTAGAACGTTTGAAAAATTCTAGAGTTATTTTAAATTTAAAAAGTTATTCTTAATTTAAAAAGTTATTTTAAATTTAAAAAGTTATTTTAAATTTTCTGCCTTTATTCTTAGAAAATTCTGGACCGATTTAAATTCAGCCGGAAGCTGAATGGACAGACGTGTTCTTAAAAGATTCCATCAACTGAAAAATTAATAATTTTTAACCGAAAATCAATATGAAGTATATTTAGGTATAGGCGCGAGTTAATAAAAGATTTTCCTCAGCAGAAAGAATAGCAAATGAAAAAGAATAAATGCAGGATATTGGAAAAGTCGAGGGAGACCATTAGGTTAAATTAAAGAGCTCACGGGTAAGAAGAGAAATTAATAAAGGTACGGCACTGGAAGTAATCATTTATTTTCTTAATTTAGATACCAAAAGAAAGAAAAGAAATGAGAAAAAATGTCGGGTGTTAAAAATGGTCTTTTTAGAGGCTCAGATAATTATCAAACGATCATATATAATTGAATCAATTTAAAAATAAAAGGCTGAAGAAAAAAATTTAAATTCATGAAAAAAATTCTTCAAAGACGTAAAATGAGCGTAAAGCATAATTTTGCTGAGTTACGGCTTATTTAAATTAATTTTTAATAAATGAATGAATCGTGCGCAGTGAAGTACCATTATACTATCCTATACCATATACGTATCTAAAATTATAGTACACTTAGAGATAATGTACTGCTATCTTTACAATCACATACATTATGTATTTCTGGCATCAGTATAACTACAAAATTATTCCTGCATCTTTACTATTAAAAATTTTAAACTTTCTTAAGTTTTCCATTACAAGGCAACGCTATTTTTCCCATCACCAACAAAATGATCAACACATTCATCCATTATTCACACTTTACACTCCCTCCGCTCGATTTAAACGAGGAAGCCTCACAGAGTTTAGCTAAGCGAGATACTCCTCCGACCTTCCTCCCCTAAGAGGCGGGGGTGGGGCTCAACTTAACGCATCGATTTACCTCGCTACGCAAATAATAGTCATGCACCCAAACAAAGTCCTATATCTGCCTCGCAAGCGAATCCTCCGCGAAAATAAACAAATCCACGTGGGCGCATATACAAGAGTGAAGAACTCGGCAAAGGAAGATTGATCGAGGACCTAGCTCTCAAGAAAAAGCAGAGCAAGAAACTATCGCGAGGGTGGCTCCTCCAGACCCTCTCGCACACACTCAGATCCTTCTGCGCACGTAGGCTCGAGAGGCGCTAGTATTAAGCACTCCACGATGCCTAATAACACAGAGTATTCCGGCGCAGTAGAAAAATCGGAAGGTCAGAGCCACTCTCGAGTCTTAATACACACTCTCGAGCCCGCGCATTCATAAAACTCAGGGGGCCGCTATATCTCCTCTGTTGTGACGCGGTATACAAGCTGGCTCTTGCATGTGAGTGTGAACACACCTATACATTCCCTCCCCGGCGCGGGGGCGTTTGTATCTGCGCAAAATCGCGCGTCTACGTGCCGAGCCGCAGGAAGCCCGAGAGCCAGCCCTTTCAGGTGGCTGAGAGAGAGACGGGGAGAGAAGAGAGAGAGAGAGAGAGAGAGAGAGAGAGACGGTTGCAGCTAGCGGCGCAGATGCGCGAGGTTATATATATGTAAGTGCACATCGCGCGCGCTTGCATGCGCAGCGGCTGGATGCGGATTCGGGTCAAAACGCAATAACCCAGTGGCGAGGCCACTATTCGTGTCGCTTTTCTTTATAAGAGCTGCGCAGTTCGGCGCTGGATTTAACGTGCAGCGGGGAATCGTATGTGTGGCGTCTTTAAGCGCAGCCGTTACGTAAAAGGGGTAGAGTTAGAATGTAATAGGGGATGAGAGATCGGGATTTGGTGGGAGAGGGTTGCCGGTGTTTGTTGTTTTTGTTTTTGGGGTTTGTTGGAGTTGGGGTTTTTGGGGTGTTGGATAATTGATTTTGATGATGAAAGTGATGGCTTGAATGATTTGCCATTAGTGCATCGGGATCGGTATGACATTAAGACTGATTTTTTTATTCTGTAGTAAAGGTTGTTTTAAGCATTCTTTAGCATTATATTTAATAATAAAGGTAAAAGGATAAAATATACATTGACGTTTGTGCTACTGTGGCGATATTATTTCGACGCTATAATTTTAATAATGCAATTAAGCGTGTGCTATTTTAGTAATTATTGAACAGAGTATGTATAACTTTCTAAACTTCTAATGGATTCGCTTGATGGTATCAAATTATAACTTCTATACAACTTATTAGACGGTTCATACGTGATGTTAATTAAATTCATTAATAACATTAATTGTTTAATTCTACAAAAGTTTCATTCGTTGCTAATATGAAATAGAATAGTATTATTTTATTAAAACACAAATTTTGCATTTCAGAATTTTTTATTCAATATTACTATAAAAAAATTTAATCAAAGAAATGCAAAAATATTATAAGATTTGTAGATTTACAAAACAGGTAAGAAGTTTAAAATCCGATTAGCGTTTTTTAAAGGCCAAAGCAAATTAATATTATAAAATTTATCAATAAACCGTCACGCTAAGGGTGCACATTTTTGCTCGATAACAAATATTCTATAAAGGGTAAATAAATCCAGCAAGTAAGTAACTATACTGAGGATTGTAAGAAAATAATCCAAGAAAAAATATGAGCGAACTAAAAAAGTAAAGAATATAAGAAAAGCAAATAAAACTAAAATAAATCAATGAAAAATCGGAAAGTAATATAAAGGTTTTGATTAAATAAAAAACAAAAATCTAAATGAAATTACCGATCAGTATTGATAACATCGGTAGTAAATCTATATACGGATATGTGCAAGGAGAAAGATATCGTATTAAATTAGAAATTGGACTTCATAAATATAGTATTTACTTTTTAATAAAATTATAACATTTTCTAATTATCAAGAGTGCGGATTAATTTTGTCTTTTTCTATTTAATTATTTTAATTTTAATTAACAATATTTTTAAAATATAGAAATTTTTTATGAAGAGGTAAAATAATTTACAAGATTTCTCTTATACTGATACAGTGGTCTGCTATAATCCTAATAGTACAAATCGTTTTAAAAACATTATTAAAATGTTTTTATTGAAACTTTGTCAAATTTTTATAAAAAGTTATAATAAGGACAATAAAAAATGCTTAACGTCTGCAAATTTTTAATTATAATACTTTTGAGAACGTTATAAAAACTTAATCTCACATCTTACCAATAATTTCAGTATGAAAATTTTATGCATTCAAGCAGTCGATAATGAAGAAAATATCGGTAATTTCTGTGTTTCTGTAAACTAACAACATACAGTTAAAGAAAAATCGATTTTTGCTTTTCGAAAACAATCAAAGAACAAATGTAACATTGATACAAATACATGCGCCAATATCGCAGCTATTATTCAAACATACGCAGACTATAAATAAACATCACAGTCCAAAAGCTGGTAAGGTAGAAAACTGCAAGCAAAGCCGCCAATTCCAATATCCAAAACGAAAGCACCGCACGCATTTCCGAAAAAAGATCAATCTCCCAAAAAAGTCATAAATTGCGCAACGTCTGGCTTTCGTTTTCCTCCCGCAAAAAAAAGTTCAAGCACGCAGAACCCAAATCACCCTCTAGCAAAATACGCGCTCCGCCGCCGCTAAAAGGAGAGACCGACTACATATACACACTTTACGTATACACACACAACACACACCCCGAAGAGGAGCGGCCCTCGCGCGCGCGATAAAGAAGGAGCGAGATCGCGTTCGCGATCTACGATCCAGCTACCCCTTTTTAGAGGGGAAGAGAAAAAGCGAGACAGAGCTATAAGGCCTTTGCGAGCGAAAAATCAATGGCCACATATACATACGCATACACAAGCCTCGTAATACCGACACTATTGCAGACGCCGTGGTGTATATAGCGTCGTCAGGGTGGGGGGAGCGCCTCTCCGTGTGTATCAACATTGGAAAATCAATGGTACGTCCCGGCGCGCTCTCTCCCTCTCTCTCGCGCCCCGTGACGTCAGCGTCCCGCCTTAGGCTCGGCCAATCGGACGGCTCGGCGCCCCACCAGCCGGGCCAACCCCCACCCGAAAAGAGAGAGAGAGAGCGCTCTGGCGAGTCCGCGCGCGCCCGCGACCTACGCCGGCGGCCGCGGCGTGCTCATTTCCGATCGAGCGATCGCACAGCTCGCACACGCAATATCGTTAAAAAATTATTGAAACTAAATAATCCAAAAAAGCATAAACGAAGATCAACTTCTCGTTAATCGAAATCTATACCGCGCGCCTTTAACGTGTATACCGATACTCCACCTATCGTTTATAATTTCCAACAAACGCGCTTGTATATTAAAGATAAATAAATTATAAAAAAAACGCGCGCAGGTGTAAGAAAGGCAGTGCATGCGCTTTTTCCTTACAGTGTGGCACAAGCACGCAACAGCTCGGCCCGCACGTTTCTATAAATAGAGCGCGCAGCGAGAAAGAGAGAGAGAGATAGAATAACCAAAGCCGCAGCTAGAATCTTTCGGGCGAACGGTAGCGCGTACAGAGCCACGGCTAAGTCCGCCAACCCGAGAGCAGCAGCAGCAGCAGCATCATCATCGTCAGCGTCGTCCGTTGAAGCCACGAAAACGGAGCAGCCCCGAGCAGCAGCGGTAAGCCAGCCGAGCTTAGCTGAGAGCACGAGACCACCGGCGTCGAAGCCAGTACCGGCCTTTGCCAGCCAGCTGCCAGTTGTCCCAGGGATCGTGGCCCCAGACACGCGCCGGTGACAAACGCGACCGATAAGCATCCACCACTTCCGTTACCGTTGACCAGGATAACCGCAGGACATCGATAAGATGGCGTTCATGATGCCCGTGGTTAAGAACGAGTGGGACATCTACAAGACGAACCGCAGCAGGCGCTCCTCGGAGTGCTCCAATCCTCAGGCCTGTCGCAGCAGAAAGGTGAGTGAGTCAAGTTCAGAGTATTTATTTTTTTTGGACGAGTGAAATTCGCCGAGTGCTGGAATTTTTTATTTCGGGATCTCGGCGAGTTTCGCGGACTGATTTTGTCGGCGAGATTTGATAATGAGGATCGGAGAGCTGAATCGTGCGCGGCGATGATTTTTTTTATTCGTTCGCGCACGTTTCGGATTCTTGATTCATTTTGTGCTGAGTGTGGAGAGTTGGCTGTGTTAATTCTGAAGTAGTACATGTGGATTGGAATAAAATTGATGGTATCGTTTTTCAATGAAATTTCATTTTTCAAGATTTAGAAACTTATGCAGTTTTGATTCACGTGTTTACTTGGGATTAATAAGCTCTCTAGTTTTTGTGCATCTAACATTATCTATAAGTATTTAACATTATCTAACTATGTATAACAATGTGTTATAGTAGTCAATAAAAATTTGTAGAAGTCTTTCGTCATTAGAATGACGAAACTTGGTACCAAATTTTGTCAACGATTTAGCAATCTAAAACAGCTGTCTTGGAAAAAATTGCTTATTTCAAATCAAATGATTTTACTTTTTGTTATTAATTGCAAAATTCATGTTACGTGAAGTAGTACAAATCGTATTATTTATTTTGTTGTAATTAATTGATAAATAATGTGACGTAAATTAGCTATATGAAGTTAATGTTGTTAAAATATTGTATACATTTATGCAATAGTTATTTGTCAATAATTGTCAATTTTCTGTGTCGTTTGTTACCTATATTTTATGTTATCAATACCGACGTGCTTGTATTAAAACAAAAATTAAGTTTTTAGCGTACAAAAAATTCGCCCGAATCGTGCGCTAAATAAAACATTCAAGCCTCTTTTACAATCCAATCGAAGCAGCAGTATTCATTTTTCAAAATCGCAATCTAAAAAAATAACAAATTCTCGTCACCTTTCAAAATAAAAATAAAAAGAAAACAGCTCTCTCCCTATTTTTGACTTTTCTCTTCATTAACAAGTGGTTAACTCGCGATTATTATTTACACCGCCTCTCACCGACAGCTATACAAAGCGGCGCTCGAGACGCCCGTGACGTCAAAGGGACACTTACATATACACACGCGCACGCGGCGGCATTTAAGAAAGTGAAAAATCGATGCGCGGGCCTCTCGACGGCTCCGTTTTCTCTCTCTATTGCCCCGTCTTCTTCTCCGATGACCGCCAGTGACGTAGCGGCGCGCGAAAACAAATTTAGCGGGCTGGTATTTTCGTTGGTCCCCACGGCAAAACGTCGCGACGCGCTAAATTTATAACAATATAGCCTTAGTTGGCGAATCCGTATTGATAATGACGTCGCGCTGAAAAATATCATAGGGGAACACGTTTGAGTGGAGCTATTTTGAAAATTTTTGCAAACCTAATGAAAATATGAATCTTGCATTGGGATCTCCTCGCGTGTTATGAACACCGCGCTGAATGAAATATCGTTGCGGGCTATTTTATTAACGATTTTCCGTTGAGGCGTTAGATTAGATGCAATGGTTAGAGTAAACAATTCAGTTTTCAAATAATTTTAAAATAATATTGCGAGAGCTCGTCAGATCGGCGCCTCTAGTTGTCGCCTTGAAAGAAAAAAGAGGAATTAAAGAAGCTGTAATGATACGATTATGCAGTTCCTTGAACTACGATTGCAAAATGCGTTGCACAATCAGTTGGCGTCGCGGAATCAACTTGGAATTATTGCCTCGTACAAACGAAGATAAATTTCTGTCGCGTTACAACTAGTTTTCCGAATCGAATGGGTTTGATAATGAAAGCTGACGTTGATTTAACACTGTTTATCTACTTTTTTACAATAGGATTTCCGGTTTATTTTTAATAGCTTTATTAGTGATTGTATTTGTGACTTTATGTCATAATTATCAAGTGGATTGCTTAGATGTTGCAACAATAGTCGAAATACACGTAAACGGTCACGTGTTAAATTAATAATCTCTAATTTTATTGATTATGCTTTAAACGCTTCGTTTTTTCACACTTACTATAGACAATACTCCACTTCTATTTAACAACGAACTTTACAAAAAATCCACTAAGCGATCAAACTCCCAGGAATCTCCTATCGACAGATCAACCTTCCGATCTCCCGATCCACATCACTTAACACCCAGGCATCCCGCTAATTTTCAACATCCTCTTAAATTTCGCTCGCGCAATCCGGCCGTTAACGTAAATTTATTATCACCCCGGCACGAGTGCGTCAACGATGGAAAGCACGCGCGCGTTCTTGTTTTCTTCCTTCTCGCTATATGCGCGAGCGAGCGATCGCGAATTCTGCGACTGCAGCTCGCGTCACGAGTTCCGTACACGGTTAGGTATGCGCTAGATTTCTCGCGTGCGGGATTCTTACGTGCCGGGCTTGTCGATTTTGCGAGTGAAAATAGAATTAACCTCGGCGGAAAGTGAACCAGCTGGAGGCGCTTTCGGGGAGGGAATTGCGGAGTTGCGAAGGAGGTCAATTAGCGTGCGAGTGAGCTATGGTTGGAATTTTTTTAGAGGTTGGGTATATGGGGGTATGGTTGAGAGATGTTTTATTGGACGTTGTGGTTTTTGATTTTCGCGATTGTGAGACTAAAAAAAAATTCTCATTTCGTCTGGGATTCTTTAACGATTTTGAAAATATTGTGGCAATATTGGCGCGGTATTCCGAAAGGATCTTTTTTATAAATAAAGAGCCGCAGTCATTTTCAAGTTCTCGGTCGCGCCTCGTCGGTCCACACAGCTACGCCTCGCTCTTAAAAAATCTATTTCCACGCTCCAAATACCCCCTCGAAAAAATCTCAACCGCCTAAACATTAAAACAAAATCTCAAAACCAATTTCCACCTCCAACTATATTTAAAAAAAACGCTCAACCGTCCGCTTAATTAATTCCCACTTCCTTTCCCACTCCAAACCCACCGCTGATTCATAAACCCGACTCTGCCCACTCGTTTGAAAGCGCATACCAAATCTAATTTTAGAAACCGATAAATCAACACCTCTCTTAAAAAAAAAAAACGCGTCAAACGCTAATCAACAATGTACCCACCTCTCTTAAAAAAATTCGCGTGTCACTAACACACAGACACGCACACGTGCGTCAGAGATCGCGTCCGGCTCTCTCGTTCAATTTCATAATACGCACGCGCGCTTATAAACGAGTCCGTTCGACGAACTCTCGCGTCTTTCCGTTTCTCTCGGCGAGCATCGGCGCTGTATAAGTATTGTGTGTCCGTGTATAGAAAGCCGCGGGCTCTCGCACACACGTGGCGAGGTGAAAACGCGGAGCCGTTGACTTCGCGAAGTCGAGGCTGCTTGCAGCTGAGAGAGCTCTTTGAAAAAGGAGTGCCAGGCTGCAGTGTTTTGAAAGTAAACTCACCGACGTGGCAGTTTTGAGAGAGCTGAGTTCGGAGGATGGGATAATGAGAGAGGTTTTTTGGGTTTGAGGATAGATGAGTTTTTACGAGTTTTTGAGGGTTATGGATGATTGTTAATGGGCTTTTCAGTGCTCGAATGTAAAATTGAATAGCGTCGTTATTGATGTAAGTATAGCAGTTTATGTGAGCAGCTAATTAGGGTAAATTAGAATCTAACAGAATTTCAATGATTAGGTCTGACTAATAAAATTTCTACTCTTGCAGTATACGTTTTTAAAATATAAATAGGCGCAGAGTAGATTTATTATACGAAAGATCATTAATTCAAAGCCATATGTAACATTAATATAGTTACCGATCACGTTTCGAAGAAATAAAACTTGTAATTTCGAATCAAAGTCCAGAGCGAGCCGTTTGAATTTTAATTCGCCATATGACCTAAAAAAGCATAGTCGAAATTGCAAGATTTCGTTAATCGATTCATTCTGCCGACTCTTGCTGACCGCACTAAAAATTTGAATAAGTCATGAGTCAGGATTTACACGTCATTACACCTTAACCCGAGAAAATGATGAAACATTAAAGTCCATACCTGAATATAAAATCAAAGGTTCGTAACACTCTGATGCAAAAACCAGAAAAAATCTTACAAAATTTTTCAAAATCACACATACACACATAACCCATCTCAAATATCTTATCCTCAACCTCAGAAACAACGTTCGCAAAACGTATTATCACATGCCAGGCGTTCTAGAATTACTCACAAACCGGCGATCACGTGAAAATGACGAAAGATAAAACAGCGTCAAACTCACGGCTGATTTTCGTACTTCAAACAAATCACCACGTAGCAAAACGTACTCCCCAACGCAATTAAAACAAAAATACCGAAGATAAGCGTTTTCACTGAATCACAGCCGCGAGGAGAAACCACCTGTCGCCAAAAGGAGATAACGGTCCCAGGTAAATGCCAATGTCGAGATATGATAATTTTTTGACGTCGAGCTCACCCGATTCATTTTTTCCAGCGCGATTATGGTTATCGCGCGCACCTTTTTTTTGTTGATAAATAAAAAAAGGTTAGCGGCACGCGGCGAGACTTTCGCCTTTTGAAACCGCGAGCCTTAACGTAACGCGTGCGGGGACAAAAAACGGTATTTCTTCTCTAGGCGCTCGGCTGGTATTTAGCAGTGGAGTTTTTAGCGTCTGAAAAAAAGGATACATTTCATTGTGCTCGTTACGATTGCGGCCTTACTTAAAGTCTGACTTTTTTGCGTTGTAACAGTGAGAATTCAATCGGTTTTCGCAAAGATTATAAGCTAAATTTAGTCACGGTTCGTACTCATCATTGAAAAATTTCTCAGCGATAGTTGCTTTTTTTTCTGCGTTCGGAATTCGAATCGTCGTAAAAACCGCACGCAGGCGGCAGTTGACGCATCGCGAATTCCTCGGCGGATTTTCGCCCGCGAGACGCAGCAGCGAGTTTCCTTTGTGCGCGGATCTTCGTCTCGACCTTGTGCCAATTAGCCAAATATTTTCGCAACTTAGCCGGTGCCTCGGGGCTGCTCCGGTTGCGGATCGGAAGTGCGCAATTTTTTTGTTTGCTCGAGCGGAGAGTTTGGATAACGGCGAAGAATGGGTTTTGTTTATTTTTAGTGTTGGTTGTAAATATTTGTTGAGGGAAATGGAAAAATGCTCATTTTTGTGATTGGAATTGTGATGCTATGTTTCGTTCTGGAGAAATTTGAATTGACATTGTCGAGCGCGACTGTTTTCTAGAAAGAGAAATGGAGAAACTGGGGAAAAGATGATACTAAAGAATTTTAGATGCGCAGTGGCTCTCACGTACTTTTCAAGTTATGAGATTAATTATTCTAATCTAACGTATTCGTTTCGTAACTATCAACACATTTTCCTCGTGCATGTATCTAATTTTACGTAATTAAATAAAATTTAATATATTAATAATTTTCCTCTACAAATTTTTTTCGTCGCCCGAGTAAATTAAAAATTTTCGAAATTTCTAGAGCAGAAAAATGCGTATTTTCCTTTTCCCTCTTAAAAAAAAGTCATTACGCCGCGGATACCTCTCGGCGGCCAGAAATAAACATCTTGCAGCTAAAACGCCAAGCTCGCAAAAAATAATAACTAAGCTCTTCTTTTTTACCCCCATCCTCCTATATATAACTCAATAATATTCAACTACCGCGTAACGGCAAAAATTCAAACCTTGTTTTTACAAACGAAAGCTCAACGCGCAAATCTATAGCAGTAATAAAAGAAAAATCGCGCGTTTCCTTGTCTCGGCGCAAAAAACCAATCTCCGTCTGTCTTTTTTCTCCGCCCGAACTGGCATTTTCCTGTTATTCGGCCGTCGACAATGTATTAACGAAGGACACTCCGATTTTTCGTGTCCGCGTTGCGCAAGTCTAGAGGCGAATTCGTCGAAGGATCAGATGAGAAGGCGAGCTTTTTTTTTATGGCTGATCTGAGCTTTTGTATACTTTCAGTTTCGTATACGAATGTATATGGACACGTGATCGTCATACGAGTGCTGATTGCGGATTTTTTCGTTTGCATGCGACTCGCTTTGGGTCTTAATGAATTAACAGACTGGTAATGAAATCTGATTATGTTGGCAGAGAGTAATTAGTTTTGTAAACACGTTGATTGGATTATTGTATAATTGGTGTAGCCCAGTAACTCTTATTGACGGCGGAAATTTCTTATTTCCTTTTTTCCAGAAAAATCTGATATTGAGCCAAGACTTTGTGATAAAACGTATGTACAACTACTCTATGTCTAATACACCTAGATCTACTCTCTATTAAGACTATCTGCAATTACTCTTCCCGTCGAAGCTGTGTTTATTTCTCCCGGCGCATAACTCACACCTAATTGGCTTCAATAAAACCAGCTCTCTATTATTTTTCAAAATTCTCGCGCGTCCTCCGCTCACCCACACACACACACACCCATCCTCTAGCCGTTTTAAAATTACACTCGCGCCGCTCTAATGGCGCGACGGCGCCGCTAAATTATCCTCGCATGCCAGCGCGGAAAAACGTTTGTTTCTGCGCAGCGACCTTTTTCGCGTATATACATTAAAATCAGCGTTGCGCAAGAGCAAACTGGACCGGACCGCCTTAAACCGAAGGGTGCAATTACTAACTTGCGCGTCGTTCTTAAGTGCATAAAAATTTCCTTTTCGAGGCAGCTGTGACAATGGGAATTAAGCCAGAAGTGCGGCTGCACTACTGCCGGGTAAAAGCCGATCGAACCGGGGAAACCGAAAGAGGGGGTGGCTAATGTCAGGGTTAACGTTTGTTTGTGCGCGATCTGTACTTGAGAGCGCGAGGCTAAGGCTGAGCCATTATGTTCCCCCCTCGCGCCCCCGTTGCGATAGGATCGCTCTATTAATATTGTATATGGATTTCAGTACGCGGTTATAGTGTGCTTTTTTGCGCGCCAGGAAATGAGCTGGAATTTTATGAGCGAGAAAAACGCTGGGATTGAAAATTAGTTTACGGTTCGCGCGCTTTTTTAATATTTGAGTTTGTAAATTGTCAGCGTTTCCGCATTGCGGTCGTATAAGTTTTGACGTATCGGTTTCGTAATTTATTTGCGATTGATTAACGCATATGAGTGTCTTGAAGGCGGGCGTGCAGGTAGAGAGCTTATTTTCTCCCGTAAAATTTATGGACTTCTGAAAAAAAGTGAATTACAGCGGGTATAAAACAGTAACAATCAATGTC
Source organism: Eupelmus urozonus (assembly GCA_900480035.1). Lineage (NCBI taxonomy): Eukaryota > Metazoa > Arthropoda > Insecta > Hymenoptera > Eupelmidae > Eupelmus > Eupelmus urozonus. The sequence goes on from UELX01001173.1 coordinate 22,309, forward strand.
ATCTTACATAAAGCTTCTTACATACGGTCTGATAGAAATTGATTACACTTATGCAACGGATTGTTAGTACAACTTTAAAGCTTGATTCTTAATTCTAGATTAAACGAGTTACATAAAAAATAAAGTTTTATTAAACCGTTTAAAGTTTAGCCTAACCCAGCTCAGACAATTCCAATTAAAAAAAAAATCGCCCAAGAATTCAAGTCCACGTATACCGATCCTTTCAGCCTTTCCCCCATCCCCACCACTCAAAAAAATCTCAACAATTCCAAAAAAAAATTTCGCAACCTTTTACAATCCCCAAGCACACTCGCATAAAACCGTTCGCCTCGGTTTGAGAGGCACTGGTGTCGAGAGCCGGCCTTGCCTGCAGCGCCTCTCGCATACACACGCGGCTTACAGTAGGTGGGGAAGCTCGCTTATACACATTCAGCGATCGAGAAAGGCACAATGAACGGGAGCACGTGCTCCGAGAGCTCTACAAGTGTGTGTGTATGTGTATCTGCGTGTTTACACACTTGCGTGTTAGTCACGAGGTTGCGAGCGCCGCGACGGCGGCGCCAGTATACCGATTTTTCATTTTCGCGGGCACAGCGCCTGATGTTTCCGTTATACACGCGCGGAGCGAAACTACTGCGCGGGCGAAATCGAGAGCGGATTTAGCCTCGAGGCGCTTGACCGTTGGCTCTCTTTGTCGTTGGAAGAAAGAGAGAGGTGGGATGCTGCGTCTAGAGATTTTGGTAGCGGTTCCGCTATGATTTTGTTTTTCATTTGATCGTTGTGTAGAATACACGAAGAAAAAACACAAAACATCACATTTTCCGATTAGCTAGACATTAATTCGATTAATACTGTCCCTCTTAATGAACGCGATCGGCACATCGCATAATCATCCGTTAATGAAACGTCCCATCGCTCCCGACAAATCGTTAACCACACGCTCTCGATCGACATTTTCCCATCTACACAAACCGAACCAACCCGCGGACGTGCGTGAACGCACGTTCAGCGATACGCTGCTTTAGCGCACGTATACACTAACCGATGACGCCTGCCGATTTCCGCAATCCAATTATATTGTATATAGAATTGAAGCAACGCGCGGATGACGACGAGCTCACGCACTTTCGCGCCAGCAGCGGAGATTGGATTCAATTTTAACGAGCGCTGCTGAGAACGAAAGAAGTAGGAGAGTGAATAATGCCGATGAATAAAGCATTGCGAATTTTGATGCGGTCAATGAAGAATTTCCGGCGGTGTCCAATTACGCCGATTGGCTGCGTGCGCTTTTTTTGCCGGGACTAGTTTGCGGGTGATGGGAATTGTTTGAGGGGTGGGTGGTTTTAATAGGAGATGTTAAACTGTTTTAATGGGTTATGCGCGGGGGTTATGGGAAACGTTGGATGAACGTTTGAAAGGGTATATCCGGATATTTTTAGCGTAATGTGTTTTTTGTTTTGATGACGAAGTGAAAATTAAGGCGCGACGTAAAATATTAATTTACGCATGCAATTAAAGCATCGAGTGTAACGTAAAAATCACTCATTTTTTACCTAATTACCAGTCGTCACGCGATCAAACAATTTGAATCCCTCGCATTCGAGCTCACTTAAATCAGCGGAAAGGCGCGATAAAATTTAATCAAAATCCCGCTAAAGCAAATCCGTCCAAAGTAAACAAACATGTACGCGTCACTGCGAGAAAAGCACCGTCACAAAGCAGACACGCAACCATATCGCGTGCATCGGAACTCGAAAAGAAAGGGCTATTCTCGATCTCATCCGGTGCGTGGCGCCGCGCTGAATGCGGGAATCCGACACTGCGGGAAGCCGAAGGTCAGCGAGATGTAAGTGGTTCCGTGTGAATTCGGAGCCGCTTTGTCCGCCGGTTGATTTGCGTGGCTGTATGGTACCGATCGCGGAAGGAACGGGCGGAATATTGATTGATGAATACTGTTGCCATTTTTTTGGTTTTTGAGGAAGTGGTTTTGAAGGATGTGGAATTTGCCGGTTGAGAATTTTTAACGGTAGTTTTGCATTTTTTAGGGAGCCGTAGGTTAAAGATATTGAATAAAAGTGATAAAGTGGGAGTTTAGAATATTATGCGCTGTAGGTAATTAGTTTTGCATTTTATGGCTACAGTTCGTAAATAAAGTCAAGAATTTCTAAAATAAAACTGTTTTATGCTGTTCGCCTTGAAATTTAGTATGTGTTTATAAATTCTATAGAAGGTCGTTCGCAATTTACTTCATGCATAGATAGCTGAATCGCTAAGAAAGTTGTATAAAAGAACTATTATAGTACTATATCGAAGATACTATAAAAGAAAATTCTTCAAGACCAAAGTGAAATGAAAGTCTCATTAAAACAATATAGTCTGTAGTAAATGATAAAGTTAACCCTTCTATAAAGTCTATATTAAGAAAATACTTTACTCCGCTAATTTCTAATAGTAGTAGTTTTTATTAAAACTTGAAGTTAATAGTTAATTCAATGTTAACATAACGAAATTAACAGCAGCCAGTAGAGCAAGGCTATAACCCACCTTCTGCTTTTTTCTGTTGCAGGTCTCGGAGTGCTCGAAATCGGAGGGCCCGTCATTGTCGACGTCGCCGGGCTCGGACTTTCTCACGTCCCCTGCCCACCGCTCGGTGCCCCTGAGCGCCCGTCACTTTTCTCGCACCTCATCCCGTGCCTCGCAGTCGTCGCTCCAGTCGCCGAGCAAGAGCACCGGCTCCTCGCCCCCAAAAACCGGCAGTTCAAATTCCCTAAACAAGTTTCACAATCGTCTGGTCGACAAGCTGAAGCGCTCGCTGAAGAAGGCCGACGACAGCGGCGACGATCAGCGCAACCTCTCGTGAAACAATCAGGGGGTTTTGGGCCGGCCGCCGCCGTTCGGCTCGAAACCGATCGACATAACCAATCGACGCACCTCGGCGCCGCAGACGCAGCTCAGCGCAGCAGCAGCACTGGCCACTTCGTCCGCCTCCGGCAGCAGCAACTCCAACAACAATGCCAGCAGCAGCAGCAGTGTAGATGCAGCAGTAGACGCAGCAGTCCTCGTTACGCCGCACTCGTGCCCGGATCGAAGCCTGCAGTCACGAATGCCGTCCACCGATAACACCTGGTAGCGGCAGCTGGACATGTATGGGAAAATTATCAGTCTCAGCTCCCAGAGTGGAGACAACGGAGACGAGGATGATGACGATGATGATGATGATGATGATGATGATGATGCGTGGCTGGAGGAAAGAGCGCGCAGCGGTTTAACGGCATGGATGACAAAAGCTTAATGCCGACAGATTCACGCGTTGACGCGTTCTTGTTTTCTTTCTGTCCCAAGTCGCGCGTTCGTTTCGCGGTCAAATTGCAGATGATCAGGAGATGAAAAAGTGATGACGAAGATCGAGAGATAAGTGTGACAGTGATGATGATGCCGGAATTCCCGGAAATTGGTGGGTGAGAGGATTCCCGGTACAAAGGTAAATGATGCACTCTTCCTTCAATATCTTCTGGATTCTACTACGACGAAGACCATGCTTGATGAGAAAGATGAGAGAGGGAGACCAGAGGTGTTCCTATTTTGGATGAAAGAGAAATTAAGATACACCAGGCCCCAAAAACAAAAATTCATATATATTAAACTATCGCGAGCGGGACGCACTATCGGAGTTTCTCGGTCGCAAGTATACATATATATCGGTCGGTCCAGAAATCCACGGTTCTCGTTCGTACCCAAGTTCTTCCCTCGCAGGATAAAATACCACATCCATATCCCGCGCGAATACGAACGCCGATGTCTCTAGTTTCTGGCCCCTTCCCGACAAAGTTCAAACCATACCAATCTGCAACCATGTCAACCTACTGCACTGAAGAACATCTCAATGGTAATATCTTAATCGACCACCGACAAAGTTCCTCTCGCGCGGATTCTCCTCAATTTCCATGAATTATATCTGGATTTGGCAACTACCGGAAATACAGTCTCATCTCGAACATTCTTCTTGTACGATAAACCAGGACACACGTCTACCTTTCTCGAACAATAAACGACCAAGCCGTTTCCTGCGTACTGTCATCATCGGATGCGATCCTTTTACCACTCGTGCACGACCACACACACACACACTTACACACAATCACATTAATGAGAGCGCGATTGTCACGCTAAAGAAGGAAAAGCCGAGAATCGGCGAAAGGCCAAGCACTTGTCCGGAGTAGATGAGCTTAGGTTATAAGATCGAAACTTACATAGGCTATTTAAATTAGGTGATTAAATCGACGATTGCTGCAGCACTAGCGTTTAATCGATAAATATATTTGTGATAGATAAGATCTTCAATAGAGTTGTATATCGCTAACTAAAGAATGCTCACTATTATAGACTCGCAATGACTGTGCGATTTAATGAACAATTTCAAAGAGTACTTCATGGTGTTTAAGCGTACTTATTTATGAATTAAGCCGATAAATTAAGACTTAGGAACATCCGATAAGCTCGCTGCTTCTGTACGAGTGCTTGGCTCTTTTGCAGGAATAAGAAGGAAAAGAAGAAAAAAAATCGATAAAATGAAAAAAAAGAAAGCTGTGGTGAACTGCCTCGAACCCTACTTACGTCACTTCTTTAAACAACTAACTTTCTCGACAATTCATTGAAAATAAATTTCATTTTTCTCTTTCCACGTTAAAACTTAAATAATCTGTAATACGATGATTACTAGTGTAGCATTTGAGTAACGTTTCTAGCGTTCGAGGCAAGTGTTAAAAAAAAAAGTCGAGTCGCTATAGTTAGGGGATTTGATTTCTTAGTCTAACACGGATGTCGCTTGCCTATTATCTCTTTTGTTTTACATGTTTTTTGTTTAATTTCTCATAGTTCTTAAGATCGCGCAAGTATTGGCAAAGACGCGAGACTGAAAGAATAAATAAGTGAAACGATTAGAAAGAACTAAATAAACGTTAGCTTAGGATGTATTTCGAAGGAATCAGTCGAGTGAACGAAAGAATTCGCGATTTTATCTAACGAAAGCCTACTTACGGTCAGAGACTTACTAAGCATGAGATAAAAATAAACGCATCTCGGTGACGCCAAAGCGTTGCGAGCTTTCTGGTACTTATAAACCATGTATATCGATTTTGCACAATTTTTCGCCCACACTCGCGGAGGGAATCTCTTACAAAGACGATCGGCGCACAAATCAACAATAAATTCTCGCGATTTCCGCAAAATTGAGCAAAAATCTTCATAATTCTAGTACAATCAGAGAAAATACGCGGTATCGAGGAAAAGAAAAAACAGACACCACAATCGATCAGCATGAACCAACAATTAGTTTATCCGCTGTTGCGCAACGAGCGCCACTTAATGATCATGCATCCCGACGATTTAGCCTCGTTGAATCGTCGTGGATGAGAAAAAGAATGTATCGGCGCTGGTTTCCCGCGCACGCGACGTACACGTGCATAAAGCATGATATTGCGGCGACGATCGTTTTGGCACGCAGCTTCCCTCCGCGTGTGCTCAGTGCGCTAAAATCGCAGCTTCGACACTACCGTGGCTGGCGGCAGTCTCTCTTCTGGCCCGCTCTTTTTTCTTCCTCTACGAGGAAGAAAGGATGGCACCGTATACGTTTAAACGCATCGATTTTCCGTTCTCTCTTCTAGATATACCGAACTCTTAATGTTACGAATCGGCAAAGCTCGATAAGTCGATGCACCATTTATCGATGTCGTTCGATTGATATGTAAGAAGTATCATTGATTTTAACGAGAAAATTCGAAGAAATAATTTTACTGCTTAATGAATCACGGGATGACTCAAGCGAATCAAGTGGCGCCACTATCAGGCCTCGAGCATTATGAATGCAAATTGAATGATGGAAAAGAAAATTAACAGACATAGTAGATTATAATATGGTTTAATAAGTATACTGGTTCTATGATTGGCTAAATTGAAAGATACGGTACTTTTCTAAATCGGACAAATTTATTAAGGCAATATTTAAACAATATTGGTTCAATATTTGAAAGCTTGATTACGATTTCTATAACTGGTGCATCAACTTTGACATTAGCATAGGCGCGTCAAACCGCTCGATCTCGTATTCTCACTTCTTTTTATTTACTTCCGAATTCGTCCACTTGTTTCGCAAATATCGAAGCACTTTGGCCGTTTTTCGTTTTACCGTTAAACTCGAGATCGCTCGGCACTTTAATGCGCTAAAAAAATAATACGAACCCCTTAAGCCCCTTAAAAAAAAGCCCTCGACTTGTTGAGTCGTTATTTCCGCTTTGACGTTCCGCTTTGGCAAAATTCAAGGTCAATTTCTTAGAATGAATTATTTGTTGCAAAAAGATGATGATGAAGTAAAGACAGTGTTAAGGAGAAGCGAGAGCCGATTTTTACCTATTGAGTAGTATCCCGCAAAATCGTAGTCTTGCCTGTTTGTTCTGACAGTTTGAAATGCTTTTGCCATCTGATTCTTTTGCCAAGTCTGAGGTTATTATTTTTTCTTCCTTTTGCTAAGAGCGTGAATTCTTCGGCGAATCGTTTCGATGAATACAAGCTCTTTTCACAAATAAGAAAGGAAGCTCAAATAATTATTTGACTCTTTGCAAACCAAACGGAAGGGGTTAAGCATTTAGCACTATCACGATAAACGTGGCGAGATAAACGAGCTTTTGCGGCCTTATCAATCAATCGGCGACAACCAGCTTCAGCGTCTCCTTAACCGTACAAATTTTGAAATTTGAAACTTTTTTTCAAGAATATTTTAAATATAAAAGATTTGAATTTTTTCTCTATAATAAAGGCGAACCCCTCGATCTCGACGTTTCTGGCTTATTTCGCAAGTCTTTTTCGGCATTGTTGTAATCACGCGGCAATATTGGGAAAAGGCCGAAACAACAGTCGGCGACTGGCGTCGGGTTCGAAGGTTCGCTGGATTTTTTCTTAATATCATGTAAACATTTAATGGAACTTTTAAATTTGCAGCTCGCTATACGCAATATGTGCTCATATGTTGCGCAGCGACCTTGAACGTCAAATCTATTTTGTTTTTTTTTTCCAGAGGAAAATCGACGTGTGAAAATAGTAAGCTTTGACGCATCGCCTGCCGCTGGCTTCCCCTTTCGGTAGAAAAATCGCAAAAAAAGATAAAACAAATGCCAAAAAAAAAAAAATATAAAAATATTATTATTCCTTGCGAACCTTGAAAGCAACGTAACGATATATACATATATTATATATACCGCGTGTATAACTCTGTGATATCGTAAGCGATAAGATAGAATTATTTTGCAATGATTGATTATAGGAGAACGAAAATGCTAAAAATAGTGTAAAAAGGTGAGGCGGTTGTGTGTGCACTGAGAAAAGAATATTTTTTTAAATTGGAACTATGTGATAATTAATAAGTTTGAATAAAAAGAATCTCTATTTTATGGTTAACTTTTTTAACGATTATTTAAATAAAATTATAACTAATTTAATAATGTATTAAAGTAAGAGAATGCAATAAAATTACTGATTTTGCAAAATTTTCAAAGTTTGGCTAAATATTATCGAAATTCTAAAGTAAAGTTCACAGTTACATTATCCAACAGATCTGAAGCATTTAAATTTTTTTCTTGGTGCAAAGTAACGCGAAGTGATATTGCAACGACACGTTAGGAATTGGGCGAAACTACGTATCTAAAAAAAACAAATCAAGAGAATAAAAACATAAAATAAAACACAAAGTTTAAGAAAAGGTCACAAACGAAGATTCCTTTGGACGTGCGTCTTTCAGCTTGTACAAAACGATCAGAATTAACCCTGCAAGTCGTGTATATTAAGCGAAAAGATATAGAGAATAGAGAAAAATTTTAAACTATTGGCAAGTTGATCCGAGTTAATTAAAAAAAAGTAAATAAGACCGAATAGAAGAATGATAAAAAAAACATAATAATAAAGAAGTATATATATTATATATAAGCGCTCCCTCGCATCGGCGCGGCTCGATCGTGGTGAGCGCACCACTGGCTTTATTACGTAATAAGACTGCTTAAAAAACGAAAAGATTGAATAGTGAAAAAATTATATGTACTGTAATATCGGAGAGCTAGAGAATTGAGATAGTGTGCGTGGGAGTGGATGCGTTTATTATATATCGGATAAAAATAAAATTACTATATGACTCGGTTGGTGCTCGCACGAGACGTTGAGGGTTAAAAATAGAAAAAAAACGAAGCACGAGGTGTTGGAGATTTAAGCGCTGGAGAAAGGTGAGAACGTAACAGTCGATGACGGTAACTTAACAGCTTTCAATTTTTCAATAATCTAGAGTATATACATGCATTGTTAAAAGCTTCCTTAGAAGTGTTCACGTCAGATTCATATAATTATTAAAACGTTTGAAACTTTGTGTTCGGATCTCTTAAAAGTGCCTCGAGCACGAGTTGTTCCATTGAAAAAAGTATACTGCAGATTAACTTTTAAAGCCAATGTAATAAAGAAATAAAAAAAAAAAAAAATACTAAAGTTTGATTCTCTCATATAGACGTGTAAAACAAAGACTTTTTCGACTATAGACTATATAGTTTACTATATAACCGAAAACGATGTGTTCAGTGACTATTTTGGAAGTATTTTGCGCGCGACTCTGCTCAATTTTCTCCTGTGCGAAAATTTCACGGCAACTCCGATTATTCTCTCGTCAAAGACAATTCGTACTGATTAGGCGGTGTTACTAGCGATTAAGGCGGATTCTGCTGACGGACAGAAAGAGAGTGAAAGAGAGAGCGAGAGAGAGAGAGAGTAATAGATATATACGATCTATTTATTATAAAGTAAAGAACCGGAAGATCGCAAATTGCGCTGCGAAGAGGAGACTTAAGTGCAGTTCCATTAAACTGTTCTCTTAAAAAGAAAGAAAAGCTTTCGCGCAAAAAGACCTTATTTCGCGATACTGAATCATTTTTCCTTCTAAGATCTTTCAAAATTACGTAAAATACAAAAAGTGCATTACAGAATAAAAAAGGTAACAGTACAGCAAATAATTCTTTTAGCTAAGTTTACGGCTATTTTTAGACGCACGCTCGTAAATTGTCGCAGAGATAAGGCCTCTTTGCCGGGAGTCGGTAAACAATACGCCTGCCGCTACTGATAAAATAGAAAACGAAATAAAAATAGCTTTGCCTCTTTGCTTCTGCATCTATGAATTTTTATCCTCAATGCGCGCCGCGCTCTATAGCCGCAAGAGAGAGAGAGAGAGAGAGCCTAGATATGTAACAAAAGCCACCTTTGTGCATATTCTTCTCCGTTGCGCAATCTGCGATTGGCCGATTGTCGAAGTTCTTAATTTATTCGAGGATAAAAAAAGGAAAAAAGTGAAGAAACGAGTTAACTATATCTTTTATATCGTCATTCAATACTACAATAATTATTAGCGATTCTAACGCCGTAACCAACATTATTATCATTACTAATTAATTATCATTATTATCGTTAACTACGCGCGAGAAGAAACATTTTTTCGGGACATTTTGAGCTGATTTTTATAAAGCACGGATGAAGAGAAGGGCGCAGTGCAAGACGGCAGCCAAAAATGTCAAGTTTTAAAGGACAAAGAAAAAAAAGTAATGCATACACATAACAATAATAACGGTTGCTGAAACGCTCGACCCAACATCGAACGACTTAGCGCCTAACCCGATGGAAAACTGCCAACTCGATCGACTGCACCTCCTGGACGGATGAGAGCGCGCACTTTTTCACTCTCAGCGCACGTTTCAAGCCTAATTTAACGTCTAATCGAAAACAATAAAAGCTCGCTTTTTTCGAACAAAAATATTGAAGAAACGCGCTGCTTCTCTTCATTCGTGGTGTTTGAATTTCACTGCCAAAAAGTCCATATAAGGATCTTCGTAGGCTAGCCGTAGAGCGGCCAAGGGACGCCGGGCCGAGGAAACCTCGCCCGCGCGCGCCCTGGCTTGCGGAGGCGAATTTTTGTATTATAGTTATTTATTTTTTTTTTCCTTTTTTTTTTAACGAAAAACAATTAGCCGTTAGGTGAGTTGTAATGTACGTCGCGCCGCTCGTTCTGCTCGATGAGACCCTTTTGTTATTAATTTGATCGATGTTGAAAGTTGCTTTTTTTCGGTTTGAGTGAATACGTACCGTTTACGTTTATTGATGCAACTTTTTTTTCTTGTTATAATAGAGTGTATTAAGTTTCACTGTATAATTTGTATTATTTTAACCTTCTTTTGAAATGTATCGGGGTCGCAGAAAAATAATGAGTGGAAATTTTTTCGTTCAAGAAGCACCGAGCTTTTTGAAAGACAAGACAGTATTGTTGAACGTCACGCGAGTCGGTTTCGCGGACACGCGAAATTTCAGAGCTTTTTGGGCTGGGAATGAGCGAACGAGCGACGCGATCCGAGCACATTCCATGTGTATTAAGTATAAAAAGCGTATTGATTAACTTGTTAGCGTTTGATATTTATAAGGCATAAGCACGTGATGCAATTACACGCGAGGTTTTTAAAGATCGTCGATGAAGTAAAAAAAGATAATTAATTAATTGACAAGAAATAAAAATTACGGAAAGAGAAGAAGAGAAGAAGAAAGCACGGAAAGACCAGCAGTGATTTTCCAAGAATTGGTTCGCAATTGCGCAATGTCGCAACATTGTATTGTGATTTTTATGTCATGTTCAATAAATGAGTTTCGATCTTTATGCAATTATCTTTTTTATTTACCTGATCTCTGTCCTTATTCCATTTCCTCATTTCTCGTTGATTATTCCCAAAAATTTTATCAATTTTCTTACTTTTAATAAAGTATAATTAGCTTAAAAAAAAGCTTTTGAATTTAAAAATTTCAGTTAAAAGATATACAAATAGATAATAAATTTAATTATTACATAGAAAGTTATGAATGTACTGTGATATGTGCAATAAATGTTTTCAATTCAAGCTGTTTTCTCTATGTTTGACGTCAACAATCTATTTCATCACACTTCTCTTATTGATTGAACAATAAATTTATCTTTTTTATATGGATTATTAATTGGATCCTGAATTTCCGAAATGAAGTTTTACGTCAGAGAATATTAAATATATGTTTATTCTTATTATAAATTTTATTTTAATTATGAAAAGAAATTGTTTGTTATTCTTATAAATAAATTTATCATGTTTTCACTAAAACTTATTGAAATAGTAAAAAAAATATTTTTATAATTTTTTTAAGTTAATGGAGCAAACAATTTATTCAATTGTTTTTTCAAGAATGTTTTTATTATTATCCAATATTCATGAAAAAAATAATATTTTTATATTTGAGTTAATTAAAAAATATATACTTTTAAAAAATTCTTGGTCATCCTTAACGGATCGTTGTGGAGGCTATTAAAAGGTAAGTTAATTAATATGATTGTACATTTTTTGGATTAATTTTATTAAATTTAAAAAAACTCTTTAATTAAAATTCAGAACTAAAAGAGTAAATTACATTTTTACATGATTTTAACAACATATCTATGCCAATGAAAATTTTATTTTTAATTAATTTTCTGCATTACTGCTGTAACTAATTAAAGTATTTTTTGTATAAAAAGTTTTTGCTTGGTTATCTAAAAATTGATTTTAAAGTAAAACATAAAAAATTTTATAACAAATCTACGAGAGATTGCATACTTAAAATATGCAATTAGGTCAAGATTTAATCTTACAGGGTATGACCTGAAAACGTAAACAAAACAATAAATAAATGAATAAAAAAAGAAAAAAAATTCACCAATACATAAAACCTAATTAGCTCCTTAAAAAATTCATACAAAGAAGTCTACACCAGAGCAGCCAACCAGCAATCAAATACAATCAATAAAACGATGCAACACGCAAGCCCATTCACTCACGTTTTCCGTCGCATCAACTAAATTCAATTACAAAAGCCAACCGGAAAGTTCAAGTGCAAAAAATCCCCGTCGCGTCCAGTTTCTCAATCGACCAGCCGCTCTCAACTATATATACATCAAACCAGCACGCGTCGCGCCTTGATTGGCACGCAGACACTTCTACCTCTCTCAAACGCGTCTGCACACGCTCGCAACCAAATAGGTACCTATAGGCCACAGGTGCACTAACCGCGAGCCGTTTTTTCTCTCTCCCCCGGCATTTCCTCGTTCGAGTCGGATTTTCATATTTTAATTATTCATCCGTCAAGCCGACTTATATATCCGCCGGCGAGGTATTTTTGATTTTTTCTCAACTCCCCCGGGTGAGGTGGCATGCAACGCTGATTATGCAAGCCGCCGTGTTTATCCTCGCGAATCGCCGTCGACGCGAATTTTTACATAAGTGTTATTCAACGAGTGACGGGAAGTTTGTTTTTCTTGGATCGGGATGGTCTCCGCGCGGATTTTTTGGTATATCGCGGATGTTGTTGCGCCTGATAATGCGCAGTTGATCGGATCGCATGTAGTCGTTTGATAAGGAATAACAGGTTTACGTGTGCGTGGATAGATTAGATCTAGTATCGGTAATTGGGATCGCAATTTTCGAGGGATGCTCTTTTCTAGAAGAACATTATCCGGTCATCGCTGATGTCTTTGAGCGATCGGAACTATTACAAAATTGATTACGATAGGCATCGATTTTGGTTAGATAAGAGACTGCCGAGGTGCACGGTGATTTAAGTGGAATCGGAATTGGTGATGTTAAGAGGAAGGTATTGATGACGCGGGTTTAAAGGCACGTGATTAAATTGAAATAATTATAATAATATATTCACCTTTGACTCATAGTGCAGATGTAATTGCATTAGTCACATGGAGATTTTAGTTTATGCAGATAATGAATATTCATTTATAAAAGTAAAGATGAAGAAGATTTTTTTATTCAGTTGAGTTTGCTATTTATAGAGTTATGAGTGTAGTTTACATCAGTGAATGAGGAAAAATCAATTTAAAAGATATCGTACCAGATTTTTAAACGTATTTTTATTTTCTTATCTCTACAATGGAAAACTCAACTTTTTAGGTAATAATTTTGATAAATTTTATTTCAATCTGTCACCTTATATTCACCTTTACATTTTCCTCGTCAAAGAAAAAAGAATTTATACTTTCATTTGCTTGCAAGTATTTTAATAATCAACGAAGCTTAATCACAGGAACTGCAATCTTCTCCGTTCACTGACCTAGTTATTGATAAAACACGGCTCTAGTGCAACTGTATAAAGAAATAGAAAAGAAACATCCATTGCGGTAATGATAGATTTCTTGGGAATATAGAGCTGGTATCCTGTGTTGAAGTTCAATAATGAAATATTTTCAATGACATACCTACAAAGTGAACTTTATCTCACAGGATGCAAAAAACTTTTTAGCAATTTTAAAAATTTTTAAAACTCAAAACCTAAAAAAAGAAGAATAATTTCTGAGAAGTAGAGAAACATTCTGGAAACGAGTGCAACATCCTTTGATAAATTCGTAATACACAATCAAACGTTGTTAAACGTATACGAGAAATTAATTCTACCGAAAAATTTCAACTTTCACAGAAACGTCAGTAAAAGTAAATTCCAGAAACCCACATGCAAAAGGAAAAGAAATACCGCAAATCTACAATAATTCATAAACATCCTATATATACCATCAAAAGCTCACGATTCAAAACCCATAAAAAACCACCCAGCAACCCACACGAAAACTCAGCAACACGACCAAACCGAAACTCAAGCAGTCACCGTCACCCCGCAACAGCGATCCAGCCTGCTGCTACGCCACTGCATTTCGCGAATGGAAATTTCCGCGCCGCACTCTCTCGCGAGTTATTAGCGCGAAAATGCAGGCACTAACGCGCACCGACGCGTCTTGCTTATAAAAATAGAACGCGCGAAGACATAAGCAAAAGCGATGCGTCGTCAAGTGCGAGTGCATATAAACGCCGCAAAGAGCTGCGTGGGTGGAAGGGAGGGTAACACGTGCGTGAAGCTGATAAGGTGTAGATCGAGTGACGGTGTCTTGTTGGCTGAGAGGATTGAGTGCTGATGGGCTGGCTCGCTTAAGGTAATGGCTCGGCTGATTGTGTTGCTTTACTATCGCGTTAATGAGTTTTCCTTGTGGGTGTTGTTGATTGTGGTAATTGTTTGCGAGAAGCCCGCTTTAATTGGGTTGACTTACGCCGCGACTTTTTTGATGCTCTTTGTGTCTATGTGCGAATGCTTGCAATGGAGGTGCCCTTGAAAGTCGTTATAAGGATTTACTTACCTGATGCGCGTAATTACTTATAAGGTGCGCGTTTATGCGCTGAGCGCATGAGAGAGATTCTCGGGAAGCGAGTGGATTGTTATAAATAAACCGGGTTCTGCTGATATGGAAATGCAATGACTAGTTTGTTAGTTTGGAAGGTATATATTGATTCCTTTGATGTATATGCGACGAAGTTTCGCAGACATTGGTGTAGGTCTAAAGTTTGATGATATGATTTTAATTGGAATGAAAATTGAATTAAGTTTGCGTATAGAATAATAGATTTGATTAATTTGTGTAAAAAAGTGAAAATTGTATTGGCATAAATGAAACTTTAAATAAACTTTGTATATATTAAAAGCCGTTAAAAAAATTTAAAGTTAAATAGATGATAATGAAAAATGGCAATAAGCTTTTTGTGATAAAAGGAAATAATAACAATTGTTATTTCGCGTTTCAGAAAATTATGCAATACAGATATTTCATTTTCAAGGTGTTTGATTAATACTTAAGCTGCTTATAAACATTCATATTTTCTAATATATCAATAATTAAATAAATTTAATAATTACGTTTTTCAATTAATTATATTTTTCATTTTCATAGGAATGAAAATGTACATAAATAATAATATTCTACTTTTGCCCTTGGAGTCTCCATACTTCCATTTACGTTTCCTATTCATTTAATCATACTTCATCTAGAGAGTCGCAAGGGAAGTTATATTGCATGCAAATGCTAACATAGAGCTATTTTAAAATATACGATGAATCTTCAGAATTAAAAGTAAAGAAAAGAAATTTTACATTTTTGATGGTATTATATTTCTAAGTACAATTAAAAATTCGATTATTTTTTAAATGATATTTCTAAATCACTTTAAATGATTTTTGTTACTTACATAATATATAAAATTTTATGTTATATCATTATTTTGGAATGGCGTACAGAAAATTATTGCACAGTATTAGATAACAAGATATTTTGAAAACATTTAACAATTACGTTAATTATACAAATTTATTTATAAATATATTTACGTAACTAATTTATTTCCTTATCACCAATTATTAAAAGATCCTCTTCTTCAAATAAATATAGTAGCAAACATTCTTAAAATGAAACAACCAATCGATCAAAACAAAAACGAATTTTATGACCCGCCGATAACAGTCATGACCTTGATGAAAATTGAAATCATTTCCTGGCTAAGATATTACTTTAAGAAATAGATAGTTTCAGTAAAATGGCTTAAAAATGGCCTCTATTTCTTTCTACTAATATAAAAGGCTTCTTTCGATGATTTTGTAACATTTAAGTTGTAACCCAATAAACGATTTTTTAAATCGTTGAATTTATTGCCATTTTTTAGTTCATAAATAACTATACTGAATACAGAGATATTATGAAACTATACTCAAAAACAGAAAATAAGATCTCTCCTAATTTTGAGTAATAGTAATTCAGAAACAATCAATGCACCAAAATATTTAATTTACAAACATTACGAATGATTTTGATTAAAACTTTCTATTATATTAACGACGAAGAAAATGTAATTTTATTCCTGACTTAGAAGTTGGGCCAATAAATGCTAAGAATAGCCAAAAAATCATATCTTTGAAAAACAAACCATTTTTCTTCGCTAATAACAATTCTAATAGCATTTCAAGATATTCAGATTTCCACCAGAGGAATCACAAATAAAAGTCAAAACATTCATTATTAACGATTTCCATTAACGACTTCCTCCGCTCTCGGTCAACAGTTCCGGCGAGATGAAAACTACTCGAACGCCTCTCCAGCACATCCGGCGAGCTGATCTATATAACCTGCCCCATTCAAGCCGGCACAAAGCTTAACCCATAGCTCAATTCATCTTCGTTATCTCGCAAGTTCAACTTTACAAATCGCTAACTCCCTCGCGAAGCGTCGATTCAAGGTCAGCAGGTGATGCGCCGTCGCTGATTTACGCCTCGACGTAAATGAATTTTTAAAAGCCCGTCAGCCTGTTATATATGCGCGCTTTAGAGTCTGGGTGGAGATTGCGGATGCTTTTTTTATTTTCGACATCTGCGCTACCTACGCGCGGCGCCCCCGCTTTCTTTGCACTTCCTCCGGCCTTTTATTCTTATCGCGCTTGTGTGCGGCTTGGGCAGCGGCACTGCCAGGCTTTTAATCTCGAGCGATTCGGACATTAGCGGAAGGAAGTGCTTCAATCTTCTTTTTGTTCTTTGCTTTTGTCGGGTTTCGCGAAAGGCAGCTGTGGGCTGCTCGATGAGATTGGTGGGGTTTTGTAACGCGCTTTTCGAGGCGCTTGGTGACAGTTTGTTGGTCTTGCTGTGGAATTTTAAAAATATTTATTTATTTCTCAATTGCGAAATAAAATTTTTATTAGTAAATCATTCTGTGATGCTTGCAAAGATGTAAGGGTTGAATAAAAATTCTTTATAATTATTGATATTTATTTGTGGGAATTACATACGTTAATAGTTTTTTGCTGTATTTCCTAAAATAATTCTGAGATCACACAAGTGATTATCTTTTATTATTCTTTAGGTTGCAATAAAAATAATATTTCAAGATGATGCTACGTAATTGGTTATTACGGTTTTGTTTAGAAATAAATAAATTTCAATAAATCAAGCAATAACTTAGGAGTTACATCTAAGAATAATAATCGATTTATTTCAGATTTAACTACATTACTTTCTTTCAACATCAGCCAGACTCTCATTCCACTACTTAAGTCACCTCATAATTCATCTTAACGTGCAGAAAAAAAATCTAAAAAAGAAATGAAAGGTGTTACTAAGAAAATGGGCTCTGATAAATAAAGCTGGACTACATGAAGCGACTATCAAGGAAACATGGTCTAGACCAATTAATTTGAAGCGATTCCCTTAAGACTAATAAAAGTCATGAAGATAATATTGGCGTGGACAGGAATGAACAATCAGTTCTCAAACTTAAATAAACCGTTGAATTTGAACTTTAATTAAATCTTTTAGAATCATTGTCAAGTTCGTTAGAGATATTGAAAAAATTGGATTACGTAAAGTTTGAAAAGAAAAAAACTTGTTCAAGATAAATTATTCTACAAGTTTTTTCGTTGAATATTTTACAAAGATTTCGATCGGACTTCGAGAAATTTCGCAGAATATTCCAGAAACTTTTCAGAATGTTCCAGAAGCTTCCGTAAAATTTAGTCATTTAAAAATGTTGATTTGATATTAGTTGAACGTAATAATAGATATTTATTTACGAAGCTTTATCTTAAAAAATAATCGACAGTTGCTTAATAACCACTTCAAACTGAATACACCAATAAATCTAATTTTATTTCCTCATCAAAGGTCTACGTGTTCTTGGTCGCGTAGACTCGCCGAGCGACATTGGTTTACATCGGTTAAAAATACGCACTTAAACTGGTGTTTACTGCATTGTTAAAAGTTTTTCATTATTTTAAAACGATTACCATAATACCGCATGCCGCGAGCGTGGCAATAATTACGGCGATTTTAATAAGAGACTTTGCACGCAGCAATTTAGCTCCAATAACTCTCGCGTATATCTAAAAGCATTTATGAATATAATTAATCGTTATTTGAATCCTAATCGACGGAAAGTAACTAGACGTACAATTATCATTTCCTCTCAGCCCGTTCCCCCCCGTAATCAACAAAAAACAAGCAAAAACCACCCATGTTTCCTTACACGAAAGCGAACTTCTTTACTCCCCAATCCCGTCAACTACCTAAGACACACCGCATAATTAAGCAGAACGCTACAGTTAAAGGGTTTCCCGCGTGTTTTGAAAACACATCGAGGGCACAGAGCAGCGATGACCGCGCGCCTGGCGCGACTGGTGGCATTATTATTTCGCAAGCGGGCTATTCAGGCCGATGCACCGTGGGGCCGTCTCTGTCGCGGCGCCCGCGAGGAATAAGGGCGACGCGCTTATGTATATATACCCTTAGAGTCGCGGCTATTCTTGGCCGAGACGAGCCGCTAATTCTAGAAGCAACTATGTTAATTTCGCTTTTCCCGGTAGAGCGGAGATGACGTGAGATGCGCGCGGTTGTGAGAGAATAGAATGCGCCTGATTCACGGCGGATGGAGATGGGTTAGGGTAATGAGGGAGCGTTGTGATGATTTACGCTGTTGGGGTTTATGGTTGAAAGCGTGTGGTTTGCTAGATAGATGTATTGGTTTGGAAAATGGAGATGGAGTGTAGTTACCTGAATAGTTCGTAAAAAGTAAAAAGGTACAAAAGTTGATGGCTAAAATTAATAACTGAGGGATTTTAATGAAAGTATTGTCTATTTTATCGATCTTGTAGTATACGATGAAGATGTTACGTATGGTATGTTAGCAAGATGTATTTTCACAAAAGTTTATTTTATTTCCAACTTACTTGTAAAAAGCACTTTATAAAACCAAAAAATAGTATAAAAAATGCAGCATTAGATTTCCTACAATATTTTTTCCCAGAATCTTTATTCCTGAAAATTTACTTTACTTTATATATATTTTTTTTCCACCTCAACAATAATTGCCACTTATTTCCTTGAAAAAGCGCGTATAAACATTATTCGCGAAAATTTTGGAAGGAAAATAATGGCCTATAGAGTATAGCCATTATTTTCTATAGAAAGGAAATAATCGGGCATTATTTTCCTCCTAGGACATTATTTGTTTGCTAGCAGTCATTATTTCCCTGCAGCATTCTTGTTAGAAAAAATAGAAAAACTATTGAAAAAATAATATAACAAATAAGTAGCCCTAGATAAGCTGGGAATAAAATGGTAGTGCACTACGAGAAAAAAGTCAATAATTCCCGCGGGTAATTTTATGGATAATGTGTGTACTATAGATAAATTTTTAAACACCGAGATAATTTTAAAGTATTAATATTTCTAGAATGTTATATCAATACTGGCACAGTACTGATATACTACGTTAGCACAATATTACTGAAATATTATTACAATATTTAGACAATATTCCTACAATATTATAACAATATTGACACAATACTGCTACAATACTGACACAATATTGACACATTGTTAATACAATATTACTGAAATGTTATTATAATATTAAGGCAATATTCCTATAATATTATAACAATATCGACACAATACTATTACAAGATTGACACAATATTAAAACAATACTGCTATAATGTTAATACAATGTTAAAACAATACAAACAGAATATCAACACAATATTGAATTGCTACAATATTATTAGCCGTACAAAATGCAAAATGTTGTTGCAATATTACTGCAATACTGACATAGTATCAACACAACGTTAATACAATATTGCTGCAATATTATTTCAATATTTAGACAATTATCCTACAATATTATAACAACATTGACACAATACTTGCTACAATAGTACACAATATTGACACAACGATAACACAGTATCGCTGCAATATTATTACAATATTTAGACAATATAAACACAATATCGATACAACATTGAATTGCTCAAATATTAATGCAATGTTGTAATGATATTACTACAATACTGTTACAATAATACAACAATATTGAAATAATATAAATACAAATTGACACAATATTGTTACAATATTTATATTACATTGTTACAATATTCATGCAGTATTTTGTATAATACATGTGAAATGTTGCTAAAATATTAGTGCTATTTTTCTGCAATCTTGCTATAGCAATATCATTGCAATATTTGACCAGTCTTTAGCAATATTATAAGATTTGTCTTGTACACTTGCATAATATTATTTCAGTTATGTTGCTGTAATATTTATAAAATATTGCTTAGATAAATAATTGTTGTAATAATGGTACAATATTGGTTTGAAACCTATATTCTAAACTTTCATAAAATGTGGGTTTTAAATTTTTTCTTCCAGATTTTGCACTTTTGAGTTTAGAGTGTACAGTTGAGTAAAAATAAAATGTTATATGCACCTCTGGAGTAAAGTCGATTATTCCCTGGGGTAATTACTACTCTCGCTTCGCTTGGACAGCAAACCCACCCGCGGGAATAATTTGCGACTTCACTTCCTTAGTGCATAATGTACTATTAATTTTAAACTAAAAATTTTGTGAAGAGTCAAATAGATTTTTTCATTGTTGAAAAATATTAAAATTTTCCTTTGTTTCAATACAATTACATTATTCTTGGAAAGAACAATAAATATTATTGTTTAAATACCAGACAGACCTTACTCAACTTATTGCCAACGGTGTTTTGAAATAGCAAACTCTGTTCTAAAAGTATCTACGACAGTCTACATAAAGTCCCCAAACAGAAAAGTCCTTTTTCTACTGCTATACAATCAATTTAGCGCAGCAAGTTCTCCTAAGTTTCATTTAAACCGAAATTTCTCAAACACGGAAACTCTTACTTTATCCAGACGAAAATAACATCCCAACTCAAATTAAAGCTATTGACCTAGCCGTGCGTAGACTGTACTTACAATTCCACCTATCACCAAATCAAACTTACTCTAAAAATTAGTCAGTCCAGAAACAACCGCCCGCGCTCCGAAACATCATTCGCTCGAAATAGCAGACGACAGATTCGAAATACACAACCGTCGAATTCAAACCGCCCAACCGGCGACATCCCCATTCTTTTCCGAAAAAACGTAAATATTATTCGCGTTTCTCATTACGCTCTTTCGGCATCACTCGGCACCGCGGCGTCAGGCGAAACGAAAAAACACACGTGCCAGTGTTGACACTAAAGTTTATTTATTCGCGCCACAGCAGAGTCAAAGCAGCGCTTGGCTTACCGGCCAGAAGGGTAACTATATAATATACCCGAGCGCGCGCGCGCGCGTCTCGGAGTATGAATAGCCGGCGTCAAGAGCCGGTAGGCGCCATTCCCATTGCAATTATGCCGTCGCCGGCGACCACTCGAAATAGTCGCTCGCCGCGTCGCCTATTCGGGTTCGAGTCCCGCGATTCGCCGATCGGTCAGGCAGATCTCCAAGCTTCGCGCGGGTGAAAAAAACAGCGCGTCATCGGCGAGCGCGCCGGAAAAGCGCGCATGCCGAGCAGTTAACGAGCTTCCTAAGAACACGAAAGCTTGGACGTTCGAAGGATTACGTGTGTGTATATAAGCGAGAGCCGGCGCTCACGTGCGCCTCGAGCGGACAGGAAATCGTTAAGCGTCGCGGTGTGTTTTAGCGAAATGCGCGCTGCGATTTTTCCCTGAGTTTGATTTAGAGTTAGTGGGTAGGAGTCTAGTTATGAGGGTTATTTATGATAATGACGCCGGGGTTATGCAAGAGATGCGCGGAGGAATATAGGGAATTGCGACTGAAAATATAATTCCTGGGAGGAGCGCGGGAATTCGGGGAAAGGGAGCTTTTTGGCGGGAAGTCAGCGGTTTGAGTAGAGTGAGTCAGGTGTGGTGGGCCACGAGGAACGGAGTGATTGAAGCTATTGTATAATTTAAATTGTTTGTCATAATAAAGATTACATTTTTTAAAAGTTTTGTTGGATGTTTTTTAATGTATACTAAAAGATTCACATTTATTGCTATACCGCATAAAATTGGTAAAATATTTACGTTTACAAAAGAAACGCTCAAAACATGTGAGAAATGATTCATTATTTGGATTCCTTTGCAGTACTTAGAATATCTATTAATAATTTGAATTAGCATGACAAACTTGCATATTTTCTATGACCAGTCAAGCAGAAAATAATTTGACTTGTACACAGGAATTCTATTTTTAAAAAAATTAATAAACAAAAACGTCTCTTATGCGCATAACATACTTCAAAGTTTACGCGCTATTAGCGAAGTGTTAGGCTGAAATATCTCCAGATTTATGCAAAAATTACATTTGCAGAAATGAATAAGCAGTGTTGGCACCGTCAACAGGAAAATACTTATTTTAAACTGACCTATCGAAGGTCACATATTATTAATACGGAAAAATGTTATTTTCCAAAACTTGAACTTGATATTTGGATAGTTTATACGGTTTGCGAAAAATACGAGTTAGAAAGCAAGCTTATAAATAGAAATGCATTATAGTTTCACTCTCGTAAATAAAAAATATGTTATGCTTAATATAATACTTTACGTGTACTTTAAACATAAAAATAAAAACATACTTTGGCATAGTGTTGTATATTTAGAAGACGAATGATTCATTGGACACTAAAATAGCACGATTTGTTGATTAGGTTCAATGCAAAGAACATTCAACTGATGAAATCTAATCCTTTTGGCTTTGTGCGTTTATTTACATTTGCGCTGCATTGTTACCCTAGATTGGTTTAATCTATTTGGAGTTCTCAAGAAATAGTGTGTTACATTTTGTTGATGTTTTTCTCTAAACAAAAATCTCACCAATAAAACTTTGTACAATTTATAATTTTAGACTTTTAGAATATAAATACCACCGATAATCTTTTTTCGTTCATAACAATTTATGGATTATTTTTTTTTTTTGCTTATCCGTACTCAGAAAAGCTCGATGCTTGAATCGCAGCATCGTCTCATAACTTTTCTCTTTTCTCGTAAAGGACAATACACGTCGCTGCTTTCTTGGAAGTAAATCGATCTAGCTTTTCAAAATAAAGTTTTGTTTCTGAGAGAAAACTTTATCTTGCTTTCTTGTTTTCACGACGGGGCCGGATTTCAGAACTGATAAAACCGTAAGAAAAGTATACAACCAGACTCAGTTTGTTGACTTTTTACTTTTTACAAAAATGAAAACCATTACTTTTTTTCGTGACGTAGTTTTTGCTACCATTCAGCGGTTTTTTGGTCCAGTCCTTTTATCATCGAAAAAGATTTTTCCTAAATCTTGAATCATTTTCATTTTTATTTTAAGCGCAATGTTATCCTAGAAAAGAAAATTGATTTCTTTATTTTCTTCTACTTGTTCTTACTGACGTACGACTTATTTATATTTTTCCGCATATGCATGATCAAACAAAATTTCAACTTATACATCTGCAAAACTTTTTCCTCACTTTGTCTGACCTAATACGTCATCTAATGACAATATCGCGATTAAAGAGCTTTATCAACTAATCCCTCCACAAACAGAACAAAGAACAATGAGAACCCCGCTTAAAATCCTCATCCCACTAAAAAGCAAAGGAAAACTTTCCACCACGCGATTCACCCAGCCCCGTCATCGCCAACACGTGCACGCAAAAACTCGAATGACAAACCCACGCTCCGTCATCCCAAAGCCGCTTAAAAAAAATTCTTACACACATCCACCTCTACCTAACCCACTGCATCGCGTGTCATTCGCATCAACTTTTATGCCTCGGTATCGAATCATCGCGCCTAAGGCGTCACTGCATCGCGGATCTTGTTACTCGCCGTGTAATCCGCGCGTGGAAACTCGCTATAGGTTGCAACCTAGCGAAACAAGGACGAAGCCGGCGTCGTTAAAAAAAAAAAACAGAGGGGGAAGACCGCAGGCGCCACACTGACCGTAAGTCGAGAGCGATGAGTGTCTGCTCGAGGGGAAAAAAGAGGAAAAAAGAGTGACATGTTCCGTCTGTAATTTTGCCGCGATGTCACCGCGAGCGAGCTCTGACCTTGCGCTCGGTGATGTAAATGATGCAATCTTGAGAGATAATGTTGGGGAGCGAGAGCGCGCCGAGTGCATTAATATTAAGCAGGCCAGACGGGCATTTTTTTCTCGTGTGTTGCGAGCGCGGGATTTGAAGATAAGGCGCGGAGATGAGAAGCACTTTTCCGTGAGCGTGTATGTGGTTATAACGTGATTCTATGGCTTATGGGTGGGGGGTTAGGCTAGAGAATAGAGCTTTTCGAAGCTGGAGTTAGATGAGAGGCGCGAGTTTTCCTGGGAAGGTCGTACGTGACGCTAGCTCGAGGGTGGTGATAATGAGATCCGTTGGGGCTTTTTGGTAGTTGGTTGAAGAAATTGCTTTTTTCGAGGAAAG
Source organism: Eupelmus urozonus (assembly GCA_900480035.1). NCBI lineage: Eukaryota > Metazoa > Arthropoda > Insecta > Hymenoptera > Eupelmidae > Eupelmus > Eupelmus urozonus. Next base: position 46,505 of record UELX01001173.1, read on the forward strand.
GTTAGTTTGTACTTTAGGTGAATTGTTCGGAGCGGATGGATTATTGGATATTTAAGCAGTTTTCGAAAATTCCGTTGCAAATCGTTTATTTATTTGTTTGCTTATGTTGTCTTCTCTCATGGTTTGAAATGTACCTACTCTGTTTCCATCAAACATACATCATATTCGAAGAGCAGATATTTGGTATTCTGAAGAGAATTTGAAATTCTGCAATAACGTGGAATCGAAATATTGTAACATGCATAAAAATCGTAAAGGAATAAATTTTCGTTCTAGAAAGTTCTACGTATTCCGCATATTGTAGTAGAAAAAACTTCCTAGCTATTATTTGAAAATTAACTCCATGTCGTTCGACTATATAACCACAATCATAAATAATAAAGGAATCCTTGTAACGACGATTTTCGCTTTTCAACTTCCACACAGCCGTTTTACGACCTATGCAAATAAAGTTATACAAGTTCATAAAATTGTCGGAAGTTCCATCAGGGAAATTGATGAAATTGATGAGAAAAACGTAACTGCGGCCTGCAGAAGACGCGATAAAAACTTTTGTGTTTCCAGCGTATGACCTCCTTAACTGCCATAAAACTGGCCTGGCGCTGGCTGGAGTAGTTTATCGGAGAACTGTTTATTAGAAACCTTGATTTTTGACTTGACGCTTAATGATTGTAGAGCCAGTGATTTGTTCGAGGCTTACAATTTAATTCAACGATTTATCGGTGTCGCGCAATTATTTATGGCCAATTATCTTACAACTTACATCGTGGAAATTATTAAGCGCAAAAGCTTGAGTTTCTCGAATATATAGGGCAGTGCTTATTTACAAGCGTAATCAGTATCAAGTGCTTGTTATTAATTTTGTTACTTATTTTATCAGTTAGACTCTAAATCAAAATGAAAGACTATGACGACAATTTCATTTTTTTTTAAATACTGAAGTTGCGATAAATTCACCTTCACATTTTTTAAATTTCAGAGTGCAATATTTATGAAACGCGTGATCGATTTTGAAATTTTTAGAACGGTTTCGCAAAGCTAACGTGAAAATTGAACGCGTCTTGAAATATTTTTAGAGATCTTAAATTTCTAATGTTTAAAATAGAAGAAATGTGCGAAAATATCTTTGTTTATGAAAATACGATGCTTCATCGCCACTTTCTGCGATTTTGCAGTTCCGCATTCTATTTTCACAAATAGAAGCTCTGGTGTACGTTTGCCGCGCAGAAAGAACCATTATTTCACGTTATTTTCAAGAGGCTGTTCTATATAGTTTGAATGAATCTACGTGCTGTTACGTTCGTTTGCAAGTTGATGTGTAAATGTAGAAACAATTTTATGGTAAAAATATCTTCAGTCGTGGCTTAAATTAAATGATCGATTCAACGAGCTGTCATCGATTCTATTCAAACTATCAAAATGCCTTTAGCAGAAGTAATCTGGTTTTAGCTCGATACTATTTTTATTAAAACGGATTCACACCAATAAACTGAGATAAAACTAAAATATTGTTCAATGAATGATATTCAAAGACAGTTATGAAATAAAGTTCAAATACTTTTATTTTATTGATTACTTTAAAATTTTTTTATACTCGGTTTTAGCTTTGTTTTATAGGTAAGTTTATACCCCCATAAAAGCATATATTATTGTTGCGTGCTTATGTAACTCCAGCTTATAAATAATGACATTGTGAACGTTTCAAAATGTTACTACGAGGAAAAATCATAATTTTTGACGATGCTATCAGAGTTATATTCAATAAAAAAATTAAACACAAATAATGAAAAGTAATCAAAGTATAAACGTGAGCACGGCAAATAAATTAAATAAATAAAAAACACAATATACGAATTGAACTTTATTACAGACATCATTACCACATTAAACGAACATTAATGATTATTAACAACAAAACAGGCAGGAATTCGTAATCGCTTCAGCAATTAGCCGAACACCACACTTTCCAACGACCAACGTAACTTAAAACCCACAAAGAGAAATCGATCAAACTCATTAGCGAACAATGGACGCCGGAATTTGGCACAAAACGGCACCAATCCAATCAGAAATTAATTTCTCTCTCCATTAAACTTTCAATCAAGTCCTAACGTTAAATTAATCATCACCAATCCTTCTTGCAATTTTCACCGATTTGAAGAAGACACTGGATAACGACGGAGATTACGATGATGCGGCCTTCGCTCCTCGAAATATACGCGACGGCCGTAACATACTTTTTGCAACATGCGCGGAGAATCGAGACTAGCCAGGCGCTGTGCATGCAAAATCGCAACGAGATTAGAGCATTAGTCACGCGATCTACAGTCTGCAGTTTTTGGCCCGGAGCGATATTGTTGCTTTGCGGAGGCTCGGTTGGAAATAAAAGTTTTATCTTTGACGCTGGGGTTGTTTGGGTTTGAGGTGAGATTTATTGGAGTGTAAAAGTGTAATGTGGAAAGAAATGTTAACAGTTTTTTATTAAACGATTTTTTTGTAGTTTCTTTTCTTAGGCGATGTGTTTTCTGGAATTGTTACTATTGTCGTTGTTATTGTTTTGTAATACTTGCTAGTTTGCTAAGTAAACTTATTGTTGTTGTGGTCAATGAATAACAACTTTAATGAATCATAGAACTTCTTTTAGAATGTACAGATATTCTCGGATCAATCTTTATTCTTTGAGAGTTTTTGTTATAATTATAGTAATGGTTTATACATCAGCTTTACTACGATCATTGTTAATTAACCTTCCAAGCTCAATATACCCTAAGTCAAAACATAGTCCTTTTTTGTATACAAACTTGGTAAAAGTTTTTCTATAAAGCCATTTTTAAAGATTTTCATTGTTTTTCTTGAAACGAAGAAAACAAATTGCGGATAATTTAAATGAGGTTGCAACGTCACGCCCGCTATTCATCCAGTATTGTTACGACGTCATCACTTGCACAACCGTAAATGACAATTTGACACTAAGAAAAAAGAATACTGTTTTTGTAAATAGAAAACACAGAGCGAACGTAGATATATTTGCAATACAACTTTTTCAGTACAACGAGAGTCCATTTTGTAACCATGACCTTTTTACGCACTATGTATTGTATACACACACACACACACACATACACATACACACATACACACACACACACACACACACATACACACACACACACACACATATATATATTATATATA
>UELX01001174.1:0-49697 GCA_900480035.1 Eupelmus urozonus
GAGAGAGAGAGAGAGAGAGAGAGAGAGAGAGAGAGAGAGAGAGAGAGAGAGAGAGAGAGAGAGAGAGAGAGAAAGGAACGAGGAAGGAACAAGGAAGAAGAAGGAGCTGCTGCTGCAGGCGAGAGAAAAAGAGCAGAGCGAAAAGTAGAGAAGGAGAGTGGGGAGTTAAAGCAGAGAGAGAGAGCAAGTGCGAGAGAAAGAGGAATAGTTGAAATGCCGCAGCGAACGGGATATTACGCGTATATAGTTTTCGTTTGTTTAAGCTTGCGGTGCAAGCCTGTCGAAGGCGGAATTTAAAAGGATCAGGTGGGATGAAAACCGGGATGAACAAAGTAGTGAATTGCTACTGATGAAAAAATACATTATACAGTCTAGCCGGTAAATTTAATATACATTCAAAATATGTTTGGAATTATATCGAGCACGGCTTGAGTATCTTGTGTTACGTAAATAAAATTATAATGCTTTTATATTTGAAGCAGCTAGAAGTTTCAGGAGCTCGGGCGCGACGACGATAACGAAGCTATATTTAGATACCGCGCTATCTCAGTTTGCAGAATGCAATCGCCTCATTATCGAACGAGACAGGCCTATTTCGCCTTCTGTATACATACCTAATACGCGCGAATATTACGATGCATATCTGCATTTTTCGAAACACCGCACAAAGGACCACTCGTCCCATACCCACATCAACAGCCCACCAGCGATCGATAATTAAACTCCCGCACCGCGCTTCATTTTCTCTTCCAACAAAAACTCCAACTTCGAAAACCATCTCAGTCCATCTTACAAAACTGCAGAACCAGCAGCTCTCCGTTCTCAAAACGGCAGCTAAAAAGAAATTGAATACCTCCTCTCTCCAAGCTGCGCAGTCATAAATTCGAGAGGATCGAGAAAGAGAGAGCGAAAGATTGGCGGCGGTGATTACGCGCCGCGATTTTCAGCGCGCGCGCGCGCGGGGCTTTGTTATGTCCTCCTCGGCTCGCTTGGCATTTCCGCCGAAGACGAAGCGCACGCGAAGGCTCCGAGAGAGCCGGGGTAATGGCGATAATCGAGCGAGCACGCGCGCGACAAGTGATTTTACGGATCTGCCCTGGGCTTTTGCTTTTTGAGCTGCGCTGGGGGGGATGGCTATTTTCGAGTTCGCTTTCGATGAGCCGCGAGGATTACCGGCTGATTTTGCCGATTAGGACTTTGAGAAAAGTGAGAGAGGTTTTGTTTTTGTAGTTGAGGATAATGGCTATTGTGGAAAATTTAGTTTTCTTTTTCTTTCGCAAGAGCGATTGATTAACCGGCTATATTTTTTCTCCAAGGCTCTGGGCTCTATTGTCTCGGCGCGAGGCTAGAGGAGACATTTGCACTAATTGAAAATAATAATACGGCCGAGAAAGAGCGCGCCGGGTAATTAATAATCCCCGCGTTAATTCGAACGTTAAAGAAAATTATCGGCCGATTTACATATTCGCGCCTGCATTCCCAGTGCTTCTTGGAAGCTGCGCGCAAGGCCGATCAGTAGGCTCGTCGTATTCAAATGATTTTTAAATAGACGCGCCGCATAAATCCCGCATGCGACACCCAGCACTTCTCTCTTACATACCATCGACAATCCACCAGCATCCCGAGGCTGCGAAAAAAAAAAATCAATAAAACCCCCCTCGTGCCTAACACAGGGCTGCAGTGTCAAAACAGCTCCAGAAGCTTGTGTATACGTGCGCGCATCGATCGGAAAACGATTCGTCGCCCGTGGCTGAGTCATCATCCCGGCGCGCATGTGTGTTTGCGGCAACCTTCGACCTGCCCTTCCCCCCTGTATCTCTCTCTCTCTTTTGTCCGAAACCCCCGCGCTCCGGTTTTAACGTCCTTAATTCGCACGCGCCGGGGAGAGCTGGCGATTACATCGTCGTGATTCATCTCGGGCTCGAGAGATGCGTAAGAGGTTTATGCACTTTGTCGCAAGCTGGATGATTTCCGCGGGGAGAGTGGCAAATTGAAAGTATCGGTGAGTTGGGAGCACGTGTTTCTTTGCCGGATTGAAGATTGGATAGAGGAGGGTTTGATAAGAGGAATAGTAAATCATGACTGTAGGTGGATCGCGGGCTTTGATCTGGCTTTCTAGGCGCGAACGTCCACTTCTAGAGTGTCTCGATTAATTGTTTAGCTGCACTGTCTAAAACAATGTTCGGTTCTTGTGTATCGTTCCGCCGATGGATAAACGCGCCGTGAGGGATACAATAGCGCCAGTTATCTTACGCCGCTTCCTTTATTTATACACGTCTTTATCGGCCGTCACTTCAGGAAACTTTTTCCTACCCATCGTCTATACCCAGTCATAATTATTGCAAAAACAAGCCGTCGCATCGAACTTGCATATAGAAGCCACAGCGCCAGAGCAAATCAAGCCAGGCGAACAGCCAAACAATCCCGAACAGTAACAAACCCGCGGCGCATCCGAAACAACACACGCACACAGAGGAAACAAAGAAGAAACTCCTCCGGCCTTTTCTCAGTCGATGAAAGGCGGCGCGCGGAGCGCTCAAACGCGGGGGAAGGGGCAACTAGACTCTCCGCAGCATTATATCGATCGGGCGGCCGGGCGCGTATATACCCTTTTGTTGTATGCGCGCGGGGCCCTGGCGTATATGCATGCACGTCGCCGAGAGAGAAACTTGCTTAATTGTCGCGATATTGTGCGGATTATGCGCGCGCGCGAGCGAGCGACAAAGGCAGGAGGGGGGAGGCTTGAAGTTTTGGGGGTGTGCTCTGTGTTCTTGGGTTATAGTACCACCGGATTGGCGCGGAGTTTCCGCTTCTCAAGGCGGAGAGTTGGGAGAGTTTCGCCGAGAGGTTGGGTGTAAATATTTGGCTGTTTGGAGAGCTGCGCTCCTGGATTTTGATACACTTTTGCAGGAGATTTGGTTTATCGATGAGTGGAAGGTGCGAGGAGTTGATAAGAGATGCCGTGCTGGAATTTATCCAGTCGTGGATATCGGAATATAGGCAAGCGATTAGGTTAAACTTTATCGTCCATAGTAAGTAACAAGACCACTCGAGAATCGTCCGTAAAGAGGCAAGTTCGCCGATCAAACACAGCCGTCATGACACTACAAACTAAATCCGATGACTCATCCCAGTGCCCATCTCCCTCGCCCAGCGCTCATTACCTCAACCCATCTAGTTCCAACTCCTCCTTGCACACTTAAACCTCGAAATAAGCTCGGCAAAGTGGTACCAGGAAGACTGCCCTCCCCGCGGAAGAAACGATAATAAGCAAATAATTTAATCGCCGGCAGAGAAAGATCCCGCCGCAGCGACTCCCCATAAAAAGAGCCGGCCGAAGCAATTCTCCTCTCGTCCCGGGCTTGATGCACGGCTCGGGCATTATACACAACTCAGCCGGCTCACAATGGCCAGAGAGAGACTCTAACCCGAGTCATTCCTCAAGCCGCGGTAGCCAATGACTCGGCTCGGCTAAGTAAAATCTCAACCACGCGCTCGCAGAGCAACAACCCCTTTGTATTTCCACTCTGCGGGTACAGCTACGCCGATTAATTCCGGGAGCTAGCTCCTGGGGTATAACGTTTTAGTTTCGACGTAATGAAAATCGGATTCCGAAAGGAAAGTTTCGCGTGTGTCGCTGAACAAGTTTGGAGTAGGCTGTGTAAGGTCGTTAAGGGGGGCAGGGCTGACTGAGTCAATTGCGAAACTGTTGCGGTGAGGGTGGCCTTTTCTGCTCGAGCTTTTCCGATTTGCTTGCGCGAATTGTCTCTCCGAGAGTTTCACGGGAATTAGAGCGTTTTCGGTTTCTACCGTTTTATGACGTTGGCTGAATGGCCGCTGCTTTGCCGGAGAAAATTGTTTGACTTGGTGACGAGCGAGTTGATTTAGAGTCTTTTGTGGCGTTCGGAGATTGATTTATGGAGTTTAGCGAGCGATTAGGGAAATGTTTGTCGGCAGGTTGTTTTGCGAAATGCAAGATAAAGGCTGGATAGCTTGGAGGTTTTGAGTTTCGTTTAAAATGACTGGTTTGCTTGATTGATATTCTCGATTGGCGACTTTTCGAAAGATTGATGATCAGTTTCGTTTTCTCGCGGAGGACTTAGTCAGAGCGTCAAACGGAGAAATATTTGTATGAGGGTATCTATAAATCCAAAGATCGTTAGTTTGAAATGTGACTCATTGGTGTCATCCTTCGGCGAGGCGCAGCATTTTTCAAAGTGTGATGTAAATTGGCTCTCTCTTTTCTTTCTTCGAAGAGGTGTGACACTCCCCTTTTATGATTAAAATTTAGTCATCCTGTGCCTAGTTGCACGGAAAGACTACAATTTACGTAAATTAGTTATAATTCGTGAAGTAGAATAATATTACGAAAAGCTTCAATTTTCCTTCTGTTATAATAAATATCTTCCGAAGTAATGCATTTAAGGAGCTCGAAAATGTCCTCCGACCATGAAATACAAGCATCTTCCCAGACGCTACAGAATCTAATGGTTGTCTCTCACAAGAAAACAGAACGGCGTCGTTTTACGATAGCAAAAAAGTCCCTTATAAATTTTCAAAAATCCCGCCGAGATTATGCCCCGAATAAATCTCGATTTTACAAGCTATCAAAAATAATGGCCCTGCAACGTTTTTTATTCAAAAACTTTCCGAATCATCGAGCCCCGCTATTTCCTTTTCACTGGCGTTCGATAAAGTTCGCGAAAAACGCCGGCAGTACATACATTTCAAAAGAAGGAAATAACAGTAAATCCTTCTCGAAAAAGAATGCGGCTAGCATCAATGGATTTCGAAAACACGCTTCACCTCCGAGCAAATTGCATCGCTCTGAAAAAAGATTTCCATTCCATATTCACAAAACTCGATTACTCCTTCACAAACCAATTCGCAATCCTCGCCAAGCAGGTGGCTCCGCACTTTAAAAGAATCTCCCTCGCTTTGTCGAGCGCGCAAACAAATAATCTCTCGCCCCCTCTTGAGAGCAGCTCCTTTGCCGAAAGCCTCGTAATCCTCGCGCATCAACAAAGCAACGGCGTCTAGGAGCCCAGTATAAAGATGCGCGCGGCTCGCGCGCGCGGCAATTATGCCAAGCACGTGAAGGAGTGAAAACCCGTTACGGGACTCTGCCTCTTCGCGGAACTCCCTCTCCCTTTTCTCGCTTTCTACGTCTATCCTCCTCTCTCTCTCTGCACTTGCGCCCGATGTGCAACGCTCGCGTAATGGGCCGCCTCGAAAGCGAGCGAGTGCGTCGCCCTCTCTCTTTCTCTGTTTCTCCTGCGCTTCCTTTTTTCATGCCCCCTCCACCATCGTCCTCTTCTTCTTCGCCTGCTTCTTCTTCTTCTTCTAGGTGGGTTCCTCTTGACTTTTCGAGCTGCCGGTAGCCGGCGGAGTTTATGCGATTTTTCGCTCTCGCCGCTTGGTGAGGAGTTTTTCGAGATTATTTTTGGATTTGGAGGAATTCGAGGAACGCGGAGGAGGGAGATTTAGGCGCTGTGGAGATTAAATTTGTACGGAGGGACTCAGTGGAAGTCGAGGGCGAAGTGGATGGACGATCGCTCTTCGAGATAGGATTGTTTGTTTAAGAGTCAGCGAGCTTTGACGCGCTTTAAAGACAAAGGAAATACATTTTTCAGCGGCGATGACAAATGTGGATGGTGACGAGGAGCGCGGGGTTCGATGAACTTTCGAAGTTTATTGTCGCCGCGGAGCGAGAGAGAACATTTTCACGCTGAAACGCTTTGAAATGTACACGCACGTTTCGCGGATAAATTTTAAATAAGCAGAGCCCGATAATGTAAATAGGAGGCGTAATTACTTGTGTAACGAATCGATTTCCTCGAAGCGTTTTTCAAAGAGCAACGAGGGATCGGAAACTAATGAGCTTAGGCTACTCAATTTCTCGATTTCACGCTGCTTTCGGTAACGATGTAATTAAGTCGAGTCTCTTTGTGCGCTTATATTCCGCGCGTACTTGTATATGTACCTCAAATCTTTCAATAATAGCTGATGCAATAAAACGAAATAAATATTGCAATTAATCACCGCAGCCCGTAATAAAATTAGAAACACGTAAACCGCGCTCCCACTGGAGCACGCCAAAAATGTAACGAGCTCCATTAAAAGGTAAAATCGAAGCTCGCTGAAAAATTTAATTTCTCTAATGACATTCGCCTGTATACACATAAATCGCCGTCGCCGAGTTCCTTGCCTCCGTCTTCTCCTCCGTCTGCTCGTTTTTTCTCTCTCTCTCCCCGCTCTATCTATATACAACTCGCCCGATTTCGCCGAGGCGTATTTCTTTGTTTTGACACTTTTTGCAACGAGCTCGCTCTCTTTCTCTCTTATTTTTTGCCGGATTTTAATTTTCGTCTCTCGCTCGCTCTTTCGCACAATGGATGAGAAAGAGGCGCAACAAAGGATATCCAATTTCGTTTTGCTTTTATTGTTATTGGTTTCTGGCCGCTCGCTCACTGTCGATATGCTGTAACAAGTTCTTCTAAAATTGTTTGTTGCCGGCAGAGCGAGGAAGAGGAAAAACATTTAAGAGCCGAGAGTCGATTACTTCATTTTCGAAAAATCTGTGCCTCGCTTTCGAGTTTTTGCCTTTTACACTTTTTTTTTTCGCTTTTGATTGCGGCGGATAAAAATAATTGATTACGCGATCGGGTTTCTCCCTGTTGATTTAGAAGTGTTTTATGAATTTATATTTGAAATTTATCGGGAGTATTTGTTTTATATATCTCGTTTACATGAGCACTTTCTTTTCCGTAACGCGAAACAAATTACAAAAATTGAATATTTGTGGAAATTTCGGCGCAAATATCACCGGCTTTTGTGTGCGTTTTGTGCCAGTGGCTTTCACGTCGCGTTATTTCTACAGCGCCCTATTAATTAACTAATTTTTATTTACTCGCTCTTTTTTTACCTCAAAAAAATAGAACGATTTTCTGCCACTCCATTATTCAGCTCTTTTGTTCGGCCCCGCGATTTTCGGCGATTCAATTATTATTTCCGTTAATTGAGAGACGCGGCAAAACAGCCTCTCTCTCTCTCAGTGCGCGCAATAATTGAAATTAGTTATACGAGAGCGTCGCCAGCGGAGAAGAAAAAAAAGCGCGGCGTAGCGTCGATTTACGAGCGTTGCGACATGCTCCGCTTGGAGAGAGAAAGCGATCCTTTTTTCGGAAAAAAATGCCGAGCCGCGCTTTCTCCTCCTAGCGCCTTGCGGAGAAATATGCAAAGCGCGACGTTTATATGAAATTAGTCTAATGCATTTTCCTTCGGATTTTTTTTTATCTTGCTCGAGTTTTAAGACCGCCCGCCCGCCTTACGTAATTCAATTCGGTCTTTTCCTTATCGGCCGGATCGACGCGTCAATTTTTCCTCGTTGTCGCGCGGATTTATTATATATCGCGCAGATTTGTTGAAGAGAGATTAGAGGGAATTTCGCTTTGAATTTTATTATTATTAGCGTACTTTTCCTTCTTGGTTTCGCAAAGAGTTAATTTTGTATGAATTATTGGGCAGCGCGGCTAATAAACAGTGAGTGCTCGGCGCAGTAAATTTTCTTTATCGAACGTAGCGACGAAATGCTCGGTGAATTTTCTTGTTTATTAATTTACAGAGCGAACATATTTTTGGCACGGGCAAGAAGTGTTTACGCTCCTGATCGAATAACACGGGCTTAGTGAAATTTCGAAAAATGCAAATACGCTATGCACATTGTGGATATTACACGGTTACAGCTTCAGCGTTACAAAAACAGGCTTTTGATATATTTTGTAATTACAATATTTATTAGCCTCTAAATTATGCAGTCAAAATAAATAAATTAATTTATAGTTACAAGCGCGCGCTTACATAAACACCAGCGCTTTATCAAAAAATCACTAAAATTATTGACGCAGACCTCCGATAACGCCTTGGATTACATCTCAACTCTGCCAGGCTCGATCCGCAGAATTTACATAACCACCTTACTTTTCAAATTCTGCACCTCCTCACTTTCCATTCATCCTCGTCGACTCGCGTAAATCTCCCAACCCTCGCACCTGACGCGCAGACACGGAAACTTTCTGATAACCCACGTGTACACGCGTGGGCTTATGCACTCATCATTGCGCAATAATTCCTAATCTCTCCGAACCCATCCGTCGATCTCACCCGCTCCCAAAATCAGACACACCGTAAATCAATACCGCAGCTCCACTTCTCAAAGACAGCCTCCGCATTTATCGCATCTGCAAGAAATAGATACACACGAATAATCCGCAGAGCCTACTTCGACGGGCATCCTAGTCTTATATATACTCAGCACGCGTGTGTGACCGGATTCATCCGATCTCGGCCGCGCGCAGCCGAATCCGCGCGCGCTCGCGCTCTACCATTGACCCACTCTCCCGCATTTTATTTTCGTGTCAATGGCGCTCGCGTAATACACGCGCGCATATAGCGAAAGTCGGTGAAAGGGGACACGCGCGGCTCTCCGCTCTCGATGATTCTTCTTTATCCGTGCCTTCTGATGCGAATTCTTTTTAGAATTCGAGCGGATATGAGAGCTGCTTCGCTGCGGTGGTTGTTAGAAAGAGTGCGCTGGGGTGGACTATAGATTGTTTCGAGGGAAATGTATTTGTTTGAAAGTTTAATGCGCTGGGGGTAGGATTTAGAAGGCAATTTTTATAATTGCTTGTATGGATACAAACGAGGATTAGTTGATTTCTGAAAAGTGTGCTTTGGTTAGCGAGAATGTGCGTTTGCTAATTTAGATTGGTTATGATTGCGTTACGATATTTTACGGCAATCAATCTAATTACAAACTACTCGCCTCGGCTGAATCAATTCTCCGTCGATTTGCATATGTACGATCAGGCCTTAAACCACATCGGTTCCCTCGTCCCTCACCGGTTCATATACGAAAAAAGAAAAAAAATGTGTTGGCGTGCCGCGCTTTATGAATGAATGCATGAATGAATAAAAATGGATCCCCCGCTCTACCTGCCCATAAAACAAACGTACACGCGGCTCTCTCAATGAAACGCTTTTTTTTTTCGTTGCAGGAAATGACCATGCCACCAACGCCTCTGACGGCGATCGCCCAGACGCCCAGAAAAGAGCTCGAGTCCAAGTTCACCTTCAATCCTCTGCTGGCCAAGGTACGGTATACTTTATGCAATTTTTTTTTTTTCTGCTTAAGTAGACGAACGAATCGAGCGATGATTAATGGCTCAGGAACGATCGACGCTGTCGAAAGTACCAGTTACTTCTTAATCATTAAAGCCGCTTAATCATTCGATTCGCCTCGGATGCTATCGGAGCGCCAAAGCGCAATATCAATTATTAAGCCAGCGGCGATGCCAGCTTAACGAGCGATTCTATTGGATTTTCGATTTTCTTTTTTCAGCTGACAGAAGTGGCGCCGCAGGATTCGGGGAAGCCTCGTAAGTACCCAGAACACTTTACCTCAAAAACCTCGCCGATATACTTTATTTCAGCGAAATTTTAATCGCGCTTTACGAGCAGCTCTCGCGCCTGCATTATTCAAAACAAATCGACTCGGGGGCAGAATATAAAAGCCAAGAGGGGCTCCGAGTCCGGGGGGCTGCGCGCGAATCATTCGAGGAATGAAATCGCTCCGGCCGAGTGTGGAGGGGACGCGGCCCTGTGAATTATTTGCGCGAGGGGCGCGCGTGACGCTTGTTTCTTTCGCTTATTGATCGGCTCGTTGCGATGACAGTTTCGCCCGGGTCATTGGTCAATGAGGAAAGATTAGATTTTGCTTTAATCTGCACCAGTTTGACTTTAACCTAGCAATTAGATTTTTCTGATTCACGTAGAAAATTAAAGGTGATGCGACTGTAGCGTAATACTAGTCGAGTAACTAGCGCGCAATCAGTAGAATAATCCGAGCAGTGTAAGCCGCGCGGCATTCGCGGCTATACATCATTCGGTCGCGGAGAGAAAAGCTCGGTCAATGTATATAGAACCGTACAAGTGTAAGTAGATGTATGTCAAACACGGCGAGACACACTGTCTTATTCGACTCGGCGTGTATCTACTTACCTGCGCACACACGACCGACTCTCAACTCCGATAAAACGTCTCTCATATCCCCGACTGCAAGAATCACTCGGCCCCCGCGTTTTCTCCTTTTTTATCTCCCCCCATCGAATCCCCCTTGCGTAAAAAAAGGCCCACTTGAAATCCATAGCCGAGGAAGCATAACCCGAGCTCGCGCGAGCAGCCCATCTATATCCGGCCAACGAGGGGGTAACACCGCGCCGGCGCAGCCGAGAAAAATGCGAGCTCCGCCGAGCTGCCTCCACTCGCTTTTCCAGCCTCTTAACGGCGCGCGGAATGCGCCATCAAAGCCGCGCTCGCGCGCCAGCGGACGAGATACTTTGTTCCGATTCTTTTCGCCCGCGCCCCGATGTTTATTCTCTTTCTCTCTCCTTTTTCACTTTGCGCGCGCGAGCCAGAGAAAGAGCGGAGAAGCTGCCTGCTTCCTTTGTTTCGATGGTCTTTCCTACTCTCGCTGATGCCTTTTTTCCTTGCCTTTGTGGACGCGGAGAGAAGCGTATAGGCGCAGGAAAATTTTCTTTGTCTCGCTGCTAAGCAAGAGGGTTGATGATGATGGTGTTTTTTTTTTTTTACTTGAGGGCGAGGTGCTTTGTTTTGTGTGCATAAATACTTGTAAGTCGACTTAAATTGCTTGTGGGAAGATTTTTTTTAGGAAGTTTTGGAAAAAGGACGAAGCTAAAGTGGGCAAAGTTTCTTTTTTCAAAGTTAAAACCAGCGAAACTGGGGCATCTGCTCTCAAAAAAATGCAGATCCGTTCCGCCAAGTAAAAACTTCACTAATACCCGCAAAACGTACCCGATGTTCCCTACGTGTACGCTCGCTATTTCCGGCTCTTTCACTTGATTCTCGTCCCGCACGCACGGAAGTAAAATATCTCAGGCTCCGCAAAAGTCACGAAGCACCGCCCGCGCAGCAGTAAACCTCACTCCCACCCCTAAAAAGCCAGCGTTCTATGAAAATTCAACAATAAATCCGCTGTCTCGCGGTGTATATACGCCCAGTAGCGAGCCACACTCAGCGCGCCCACCTCTGAGGAAATCCACCCCCGCGCATGAAAAATCTCGCGAGCTCCTCCGATCAATCCCACCCACGCCTTTCCACCCTCCGTCGGTCATAAAAAACTCGTCGCTCTCTCTCTCTCTTCTCGAGGGACTGAGTATCCGCATAGTCCCGCAGCTGCCGACGTGTAACGTAATTTCCTCCTCGCGAGCACCACCCCACCCGCCGGCTTATTTGGGTCATCGGCGCGCTCGCGCAAAAGGCTATATACCAGCCCCCTCGCGCCGCCCATTTCCGTGACCCATTTTCGCTCTCTCTCAGCTTTAGAAAAAGTCGAAAATTCACTCTTCTCGAAGGCACCTTAAAAAAAAAGGGGCGATTGTTTTGGCGGGCCAAGTTTTCTCGCTCGCGTGGGCGTTGAACCGAAATTTCCTGGGAAGCCGGCGCGCGTCGCTTACACGTTTATAAGCGAGGCGCTGCTCTCCGCTCTTCTTTTTTGCCCGCTCGTTCGTTTCCGGTTAATCCTTTGTGCGATACAATTGCGAGCTCGCGCGGCGCATTCCGCTTATTTTTTCCTTTTCCAAAGCACCGAGCGCGCGCGCGCGCTGTTATTTAGAAACCTTGCGGTTGAACGCGAAATAGGAGCGCGCAGGGGCGAGGATGAATATTAAGCGGCGGCCGCTGAAAGTGTAAATAACCTTTTTATAATGCCGGCGCGCGGGCTTTTCGAGAAACTCTTCCTTTTTCCCCTCCGGAGAGACGCGGGGGATGTAAATCACGGCTGAGCGGAGAGCTGCGAGGCCGCGATACGCGGCGATAAACGTTACTATATTGCTTTGTGTATTAAAAGAGCGCGGTAGTTTTTTCTTCCTCGGGCAGCCGCTCTATTTTATTATCTGCTTATTTCGCGCTCGCTTCGACGCGTAGCGGAAAAATCGTGGTGGATAGGTGCCGTTGCGAAAACAGAAATAGTTTTCAAGCTGGTATAATAACTGGAGTAAGAGCGGCGGAGATCGCGTTTAAAATTGTTCTGTTCGTAAGCGTTTAGCGGGCTTTATTAGAGTGGTATCTTGGATGGGATCGAGTATAATTTGCCATCGGAGCGTGGGAGATTTTTTTTCGCATCGCATAAATCGTTGGATTCCTCGGGTGAAATCTGCATGAAATACTTAAAAGAAGTACCCGGGCTTCCTTATAAAACTCTCCTTACCCCGAGAAAAATCGCGCTCGATTGTTAAGTATATTTACCGAAAAAGCCGAGTACAAGCCCGAGCGCCGATAACTCATCTAAACTTCCAAACGACTTCAAAATCCTCGGCCGAGCACTAAATCCAAAACTTCTCCTCTTCCCGGCATCCTCGCGTTCCATCATCGGGTAATTCCCATCGCTCCGCTCTCCTCCCCCCTACCTCGATAAGCGCTAATAAATAGACAATAAATCCGCTCTCTACGAGCTCTCCCGGCGGCGCGAGAGCGAACGAGAAAGAAGAAGCTAACCTCCGTCTCTCTCTCTCTCTCTCTCTCTCTCTCTCTCTGTATGTGTGCATGCGCGTGCGTGCGCGATCGCGTAACGAATAACCTTCTGTGCTCTCGGCTCGCGCTGCTTCCCCTCTCCATTCTTCCTCCTTCCTCTCCGCCTCCTCCGGTGCAGCTCGCTCGGCTCGTAGAAGGCCATTGCTCGGCTCGTGTCGCCGTTGTTTTCTTGTAGCCCCGAAGAGCTCTTGATTTTGCGTTTTTCGTTATATTACCAGCTCTGGAAAACCAGTTTGCCGCTCTGTATGAATAGTCGTTTTCGAGCCGGCTAAGCAATTGGAGTGAGTTATGGGACTGGAGAGAGCGGAGTTGGTTTAATTGCTGGATCGCCGGGGAAATGTTTGTCGATGGGTCTCGGGGAAAGCCGTAGTTAAAAGTATTAGATTGATAAACAGATGATTATCCTGTACTTAATAGCGTGTAAATTGCCTCTCTGGATTGATCGTAACAGCTTCGATTAGACGAAAAGCCAGTCGATTCGTTTTTTAATCTCATTACCATCGGCGTTACTCCTCCGGCTGACAAAACTGCCTTTCAGCTACCGCTGGATTCCATCGGCGTAGCGCCATCTAATGAATAGCCGCGGCGATCTTTTTCATTGCTTCGAGCTCGCGTCCCGATCAGCATGCATTACCATAATGCCGCGAATAAAGCAAGTTTTTCCATCGATATTCCCGCCGGCTAAGTCATACATATTTCCGGCTGATAAACTTTTTCGCTCCCCCGGAAATCTACTTGCGAGGATGATAACCCCGCGCGCGACTGTCTTTAAAAAGGGTCAGCCTTTACAATGGACTGGCTTAGCCCCGAAGATTGATCGACTGTGCTGGAGCGATTCCCGGACTGTTAACTGCTCTCCTCGTCTCAATTCGTCACTTTCTCTGGCTAAGTATCTGTACACCAGCTCGCGTGTCTCTTTCGCGCCGCGCTCTCATTTATATCCCTCGCGCACCGGCTTCTTTAACCTTTTGTCGCCTCCTAATTATTCCAGCGCGTCTTGAGCATAGCTTGTGCCTTTGTCTACCTCCTCCGGTGATCCCTCCGTCAAAACGTCGCCGCGCGTTATCCCTTGCCTACGTTCCGCTGATGATACACATCTTATCTCAATTTCCACGCTCTCGCGACTCTCTTTTCTTTCCTTTGCCCTTCATTTCTCTCGGGGAGTCGAGGGCGGAAATGGCTTTTTCTCTTGTGTGGAATTTCGAGGTTTGCGATTTTTATGGAGTTGAGGGAAGTTTGAGGGTAGTTTTGGTCGGTTTATGTAGTGGTTGATGGGATTACTTTGTTAACTTGATTAAATTACGGTAATGCAGTTTTTACGAACGCGATGCGGGATTAGTTGTAGCATTTTATGGAGGATATTTCCTAGTCGTATTTTTGAATCGCAGCTAACCTGCTTTCGTTAATTGACAGGTTTCATATTTTATTTTTCCGATGAAAATAACGTCGTATAACCAGAGCCTCTAAAGGCAAATCAATACACTGCCGCTCGTCGATACAGTAACGATGTGTGAGTAAGAGCCAATCGGGCGCTTCAAATTAATCTTCTCTTTTAGTATGTAAAAATTCATTAATTATTGCCGCGGCCGGCGGCAGCCACTTCGTTTCAAAGAAAAGTGGCTACTCCAACGCTTTGAATACTCAATCAAAGCCAGCCCGAACTCCACATTCAATTCGCTCGGCGTAAAAACCTCGAAACATTCAAATTCAAGACCGTAATATTTAAACGTATCATCAACTCGTCCAATATCAATTGGCCCTCTCGCATCTGGCAAAAATTACCAGAAGCGGTATTAACATCGCGGCGCCTCCGTTCGAAATGAATTACCGGCTCGTTCCTCTACATATATATACACGCTTTTTCCCCGCGCGCACTCCTAAATCTTAATCCCCTTTACTCATTGCCCTCCCACTCGGCAGAGATATTTGTCTCTTTCCTCGATCCGGCGTTACTCCATTTTTCCCTCTCTCTCTTTCTGGCTTTCTCCATTTTTACCCTCCACCCAAATCTCTACCTCACCGGTACGTATACACACGGACGCGCGGAAAGAGCCGTGTATTCATTCTCTGTCTGCCTCCGACCAATAATCCGTTAGTACTTCTCTCTTTCCAACCCCTAACCTAACCCAACCTCTGGGCATGCACACACACACAGACGTATATATAATATATATATACACACAACGGAGAGAGCGAGAAGAGAGTCTATATTGCTCCTCGTCGACTGCTGCTGCCGCTGCACTGAGCGAGAGATAGAGTGAGAGAGAGAGAGAGAGAGCAAGACAGAGTGAGAGCAAGAGAGAGAGGGAGAAATGGGCAGGTTACCATGGAGACCATCCAGCAGCCAACTGCACGCCGGCATCGCGCGCCCATAACGTCATCCAATCCCCAAGTAGAAGCCAGCCAGCGTGCGATGCTCTCTCGCTCTAGCTTCGCGCGTTACTATATAGATGTAGCTCTCCTGCTCTCTCTTCGTCTCTCTCTTTCTGTGTGGGTGATGCAGCGAGACACGCCGAATATCCAGACAGAGACGAGCCTATTTCGTCGGCGACTTTTTATACGCGGACGCTTTTTTTGTTTGTTTTTAGGACGTACCAGGAAGCGTGTGTGTGTATTTTTTTTTTAAGGGGGATGAGAAGAGGTCTGTAGGTAAAGGCTTGTTGGCGCTGATTCGTGGTCGGCGATCGTTGCTTTTTTTACGGGGCGAGCTTGGTGTTTTGATCCGGAGTTTTCGATAGACCTGCGACAATATTGGAAAGATATTGTTTCTAGACTGGCTTTTTTTTTGGAAGAGCAATAGCTTCGTTACGATGGTGGAAACTGTGTTTTTTGTCGCGAAACGAGATCGCCCGCTATGTTGTAATGCCTGCTTCTAACGTTTCTCCTATTGTTGTGATACTAAACTTGATCAATGTTTAATGGAAATAACGCGCATTTTTCTTACTGGCGTGTGTTGTTTCGCATATAATAAAATCCGACAGAACGAGCCGAACTGCCGGCGCGAGATATGTTATTGTCTCGAGCAGAAAAAGACTTTGCGAGCTCGAGCGCGCTTTAGCAGTGTGTAGCTATTTACGGGCGCAGTCACCTTATTCCGAGAATTGCGTAATTGCGACTTTAAGAAGCCATTTTTTTAGCGCTCCGTAGAAACGCACATTGTTCCGCTAATAACGCTAAATTTAAGCGCTGCTTGAATTTCTTTTCTGTATCGCTGTACTAACAAACACGCAAACAACGAAAATTTTCAATTATTATTTCTGGATTTGCGATGAAGCGAGTCTCGCGTGATGCATGATTTCGTGCTTGCAGCGTAAGTGCTTGACATCCGGCCGGTGCGACTGACAATACCAATGCTTTGATTGACAATCCATTTAGTGACAATCAGATTTTGGTGACTGCCGTCTGCCCCAAATTTTTTCGACGCACTCGTCTATCAAAAAGCACCTCTTCATTTCCGAAAAGCTCGCGCGAAAAAAAATAAGCCCGCCTAAACCCCGGGCCCATTATAATCCGCAAATCGACAAACCGTGTCGGCCGTATTTTCTTTCAATCTCACCCCGCCCGTTATCATTCGGCCCAGCCGGCCTCGTTTATTTCATCGGCTCTCTACTTCCGCTGTTACGCCGGGCGTTATGAAATTAAGATTCGCCGGAGTGTTTTTCGAGTTGCGCAACCGACGCGGCTTTTTAACTCGGGGATAGCTTTTTTCGGATTATGATGCAAAGAAAGGCGCGACGGGGGAAAGAGAAAGAGCGAGAGAGGAAAAAAAGAATAAATCGCATTACGCGCGGGACTTTGAAGGGATTTCGAGTACAGAGAGGGACACACAACCTTTTCCGCTGCGGCTTGCGCGACGGCAATGGCGATTATTGCGGTGCGAAAGCTTTTTTGAAGTCGCGCGCGCGGGCGAAAAGCTTTTTGCGCGCGCGCGCGCCCGATGAATAAAGGCGCTTTTTGAGACTGCAGCGGGGAGTTAATTAGTGAGCATGTCGTAATTATGTTTAACGTTTTGATGATTATGGCTCGGCGTGTATTTACGAGGTTGGCTTGTGAATAATGTTTTCGTTTGTGAGGTGTGTTTGTCGGTTTTTTTTTTGTGTAATAGGATGATTAGATTGTGGAGTGGCTTAGAATTGAAGCGTACGTTGTTATCTGACGGATTACGTCAGTCAAGGGCAATGCCCTTAAACTACACGATTAAGGCTATATATTAAGTGACCCTTGTTCACAATCTCATTAAATCAACTTTTTTTTAGTCAAGTCAAATAAGCATATTTTTTTTCAAAATTACGAAATAACGATCGATACGAAACAATATCTAATTCGAGCTAAGCAATCTCCTCTTGAATGGCTTGTTTACGGGCGAATGAACTTCCCTCGTCAAGCAGAACTCTTGTATACAAAACTTACAGCTAAAAGGTTCAAACAATCTATCGTATAAATATTTTCCCGATACCACGTCGATACTAATCCACGACAATTTCTCACGCGGATCCAATTTACGCCGCTCAACGTCGCTCCCGGCGCTCGGAAAATAATGACAAATTTTCCTCGGATCTCTCTCGCATTATCGCGCACTCGGCTAAAAAAAGCGAGCGCGCCCGTGGAAAAAGCGGAAAATTGCATCGACGATTAATCGTTCTGGAACACGGCGCGCTCGCGCGCCTCGCAATCTCTTACGTAAGGCGAGATACTCGCGGCTCAACTGTCCCTGATAAGGAAGTGATTATTGAGAAAAAAAAAAACGAATGAAGAATAAGAAACGTCGCGCGCGGAACGACTGCCAAGGACGAAAGTGAACGGTATATCGCGTGCGATCGATCGGCTTATCGTCTTGTGTGCCTATGCGTGTGTTTACCGAGCGCTGAAGAAGTGTCTTCAGACTGAATTGTTTTATCGATGATTGAGGTACGGACTCGAACCTAACTCCTTGGATAATCTCTCGATTTGTCGAAACTGTCCTTCGAACGGTATTCCCAGTGTCATCGATCGAATCAAGACCCGGATTCAATTTTCTAATAAACCCGTCTGCATACTGCATCAACTCGATAAACTCCACTCCGCGTCCTACAACAATTCATAAACGAACGATATTCCCTCGAATTCCTCTTCGTCAAGCGCGCATACCCGCAGACAAAACACACCCAGCGCGAAAAAGAAGTCGAGCATCAAGCCAGCATTCTCCGAAGCGCGCTTAGCTCGATCATCCGTGTCACGTCCACATCTCTCCGGCATAGCCACACGCGCGCGCGTGTCTGCACGCAGCATCATCATCTAATCCACCGCAACATGACGGAAGTCAGCTGGAGGGGGGAGAGTACCAAGCGGCCTTGAAACATCCTCGCGGAGAGTGACTTTTTGACAAAATCGATTCGCCCGCTCGCTCCGTTATACTTTTCCGTCCTCGACCTTGCGCGATCGACGGCTTGAATTGGGTCGCTCGGAGAGCGCCGTTAAATCTCTTCGCGCCCGGTTAATTAAGAAGCGCTCTGTCTTATTTCGCGAAGCAGCTTAGTCGGCACGATAAGCCGGGGGATTCTGATTGCGAGATCGACTTACGGAAAAAAAGTATGCGATTATCCGTGAGCTCGATTTTATTTAATCCAGTGTCGATACGTAACGGAAAAAAGTGAGAACAGAACTCGTATGCTCGTATATCTATACCTGCCTCATTGTCTCGGGGAGCCAATGGCGTGAAAAACGGATCGAGCTTTTTTTTTTATTTCGGCCGTATGGCTGGCGAGTTCTCTTAGTCAGCGCCTAATTCTCGTGTATATGGAGCTCGGCGATTTTCGTGCGCTTAATCATAGTCCCGAGGCCCCCGTCGGAGTAATTGATGGATCCACGCCGCCCGTGGAAATTGGGTCAGTCGCTCGTGCCGGCGACGATCGTAAATTAAGCAGTGAGAAAACGCTTTTTTTCTACGTTGCGAGGCGGTGCTGGATTTTTCTTAATCGACTCGTTGCGTTTCTCTCTCGGCCAAATCGTTGTATTTTTCGACTGTTTGTAGAAGCGAGATTGCCGTGAGTCTAGTCGATAAGGTCGCTTTCTGTTTCAGTCTCGCAGTTTATTAAAGATCCACGCTGAACATCCGGCATTAAGAATAACCATTTCGTCGAATTAGTCGGTTCGCGCGAAAAGCAGGCTGTAACTCGGCTAAAATGAAGATAAATGAATCTTAAGAAAACAAACGCGCGAAATTTATTACCCTTCGGTTATTAATATTCCTCAAACCGCGTCGTCCTCCGTCAAACTTGCCTCACCGCGACGCCAGCAATCAATCGAAAACACTTGGAAAGCCCAACTTCCACTTCACCCCCACCTTCTTCTCTAAACAAAGCTCGACATAAAAGCTCGCGCGACTTCTAATCTCTCCCTCGGCATCTACGAGTCCGGCAATATTTTTTCTCCACCCATAGCCGCGCACGAGAGAACCATAAATCCCAGCACTCGAGTATGTGTGTGTACAGTCCGAATACATCACAATATCGACTCGCTCGCGCAGCTTCAATTATGAGCGCTGTGTGGGTAACTATGCACACGTACACAGAGAGGAGAGAGAGAGAGAGACAGCTCGGGGTAACGGTAAACGTCGCCCCTCCGCCGTGGCGTATACCGTTAAAAAGTCGTTTTCGACGCGCGCGCGCTCGCTGGCAATAGTTGTGCAGCGCGCAAAAGGCATAGAGCCGAGGAGAAAAATTGAAAGCGCAGACGCGCAGTAGTCGGCTCCGGCGGCCTTCGAAATCTGGTTTCGCTCGAGCGAAGTCGAATATATGCTAATGCGAACGGCGCGCTTGTAAAGTGCGCGCGAGTATTAGGGCGTAGTCGCGCGGAAAGAAATGGGTTAGGCGCTCGCGCGATGCTTTTTCGTTGTTTGGGTGCGGGTGGGAGTTGGAGGAGGTGGGATTACGCATTCTTCGATTCGGGAAAAACTGGTGCGTAAAGGCTGGTTTGTGGAGCTGATTGAATTAATGGTGTAGTGACGGGATTAGTGCATGCGCACTGATTGGCAATGGTTCTCGTTGAGTCGATGTCAAAGAGGTGCTTACAGGTTGTTCTTTTTTTTTTATTCTCGCTCGGAACTCGCGGTCAATATTTATTCATTTTTAGAAGGAAACAAAGAGCTGTGGTCGAAAATGTCAAGGTTAGCGCGAAAAGCAAGAAAAAGAAAATTACGTAACGCTAAAATAAAACGTAATAAAGGTACATACACGACAGGGGATGACGTAATTTTTCTTACCTATTACATAACTTTTAATCTTTTTATATAAAATAGTTTCCACGAAGAAATAATTCAACGTCCACCGTACAAAGTAATTGCCTCAATCCATTCCAAAGCAAAAACAATTACTCAAAACCCCAGGCAACCACAGGTCCACTCGGCATCGAAAATCCAGTATCTCGAAACAGTCGTGTCCACTCATCAGCATCCCACTAATCAATCCCGATAACGATACCGACTCTCTCCTCTCTCTCGCAAACCAGTTAGCGCCAGACAGGATCGTTCCCCCATCCAGGACTCTTTGCCGCTGAAAACGCGCGTTCAATTTGACGCCGGAGAATTTCGAATTAGCCTCGCGCGCGTGCTCAGGGGAGAATCATCATCGGAGCTCCCATTCTCTATCTCTTTCTCTCTCGCGGATAGAAAGAGCGATAAAGTCGCGCGCCACGGGGTGGCTTTCAGCTCGGGCAAATTGGCCGATCGCTACGGGGGCGTCGAGCGCGCACGAGCGTGGATGTATATATGTGTTTGCAGTAGCCGCCGTGGTCGGGGCTATATCGCTCGATTACGCGCCGAGGGTGCTTATATGAAGCGTGAAAAGCTGAGCGCAGCCTGTGTTTAAGGCCGGGATGCGTGGCGTATGGGAGTGGGCAACGTCTTCTTTATTGCTGGAGCGCCGGGGAATCGATGCCGTTGATTATTGATTAGCTGGATCGCCGCTGCGGTTTCGTACGATATATAGTGGTTCGGGGAATTACCTTAAATGGCCGGTGTTGGGTAATGCAATATGGTTATGTGTGGATTTTATTGTTTTATTAAGTGTAAGGATAGTCTCATTGTTATTATGTGATGAAGAAGGTGTCGTGATCAATTGACTTGATAAGCCAAAAAAAATTTTCTAGTATTATTCTAACTGTTGCATAAACAACCGTTTAATTGAAGTACTAAAATTGCTGTCACTTGCTCTAAACAAATCCTCATCGCAACAACACAAGAGCGCTCTGCGACTCTATTTTTCCACACACACGTATACGCACAGACATGCACGCACGCACGCATACTCATACAGATGCTCATACGCACTTACGCACACATACAAATCCTTATTGGCGCTCTCAGACGCGCACTAAATAGAGAGCCACAACTCGCTATATACACACAAATACAAATACACAGCACACTCACACACAAAAACACACTGCACACACACTCACAGCGCAAGCGGAGTAGGCATACGAGAAACGTACGCTCGCAAGCGGGAGAAAGCGAACACTGTTGTGCGCTGTCCTAGATTTCCAGGCTCCGCAAGACAGTGAAAGGATTTTCCTTTTTTTACGGCTCGGCACTCCGCGGCGATGCTGCTGGCGGCCGTTCTCGCAGCGATTGTTATATTAGCCGCGGCTCTCCGTGTCTCTTTGTGAGCGAGGAGCTCCGGAATTCCCGATGCTACCGCGCTCGTCTTGATACACACACACCGCGAGAGGCGCGCGTTTATGTACATATATTTTTGCACGCGACGAGTAATGCAAACTGGATTGTCATCTCTCTCTCCTGCTCTCGGTTGCATCGGCGCTGCAAGTGCATTGTTACAGTCGGGCATCACGCGTGATTAATGAGATGCTTTTCGAGGCGCAGTAGCCAGTGTTTGCGAGCGTTTATGTAATGAAGTATGTCTCGCTTAGGCCGATCGATTTGTAACGGACTCGACGCCCGCGCGCGCGCTTGTCTCTGTATAAGAGGTGCCGTAATTAATTTCGAGTACAAACACACATGCACACTAGAGAAGCTGGCGCTCGGGATTGGAATACTGTCAAGGGATGAGTCACTTAGTACGCGGATTCATTCGTATATAAACCTTTACGAGCGTCGCGCTCTATAAGGACTATAAATACTCGCAGCCGCATAACCCTGTATACACACAAAGCCCGCCTTTCAAACTCCCTTCAAACGTTTAGTCAAAAAGCAAAAGCCAGCTAATATTCCGAGTACATCGTAACGTTACGTTATAAACCTCTACCCCCCCACCTTCCCGCTAACAAACGTAAACGACCGAGTCATTACGATATAGCCTAACTCGCCGCTAGAGGCCGACGACTGCTGGCGTATATACGTAAACGGCACACTTTCGAAGCGCGCGCAGGACCTTACGGCCTGCACCGGGA
The DNA here is from genome assembly GCA_900480035.1 of Eupelmus urozonus. Taxonomy (NCBI): domain Eukaryota; kingdom Metazoa; phylum Arthropoda; class Insecta; order Hymenoptera; family Eupelmidae; genus Eupelmus; species Eupelmus urozonus. The sequence continues at coordinate 21,994 of UELX01001174.1, forward strand.
ATCCAAACAGAACGCGCCATCTGTCGCGGCACCTGCGAACCGCTTCGTTCGCGCTCTCGGCGATCCAATCGATTCGCTTGCGCCCGCGCTTTGTCTGCACGTCCACGGCTCCTATATGGCTTTTTCGCGCTGCGGCGTGTGTATAGGAGGACGGGGGAAACAAAAAATAAGCGAGGACGGAACGAAGGAGGGAAAGAGGACGAGGAAGATAAAAGGAGACGTGGAGAGTGATTAATAAGCGAAGGGGGGGGGGGGCTTTGAGGATTCCCTTTTTCGAGCAAATCACGAGGAGCGTTACTGAAATACACACACTCGCATTGTCAAACGCAGGTTTCTAAAACTCAAATGCAGAGACTTCGGAGTGTCTTCGGCGCGGCTGAATATTCATGAGTTGCAGCTTTGAAGTCGACGGCTGAATTACTTCACTTTGCATTTGGTATAATGCCGAGGATTACGTAACAGTTGTCAACGCAAATCGCGGCTATTGAACGAATTCTCGCGCCGTCTAATTTTCCAGAGTGCCCAGGCGCTTGGATGAAGAAGCGAATAATAGCGGCTAAGCAGCAGAATTAAATTTCTGCGGCGACTTCCGCACTGGCCGCGTACGATGATAATCGATTGAGGAAAAAAGCTTACATACTCTCGGTGCACACAGGCACTGTCGTCTAGCCGTCCCCTCGTTCCGGGAGGATAGAAGGGACGGCTGAATTTTTAATGCCCCCGGCAATTCATACCTTTTTTTCCCTCCACGCGCGTGCGACGGAAATTCCGGAGTAACGATTTTTCGCGACGAGAGAGAAAGAGAGCCGAGCTTCGTCGGATTAACGGAACGACGCTATAAAAAGCTGATGCTGGTTTAGCTGAATCAGTTTAACGTAAACTGCACGATGATTTCGGCATCAGGTGATCCGCTAAACTGGCCCGACGATCAAATGGCCGTACTCCATACCGTACTATATTACAGTGCCCCTTTCAAATCGTCGCTGTATTACATTGATAAAATCACATCGCCGCTACGGTTACGTAAGTCACATTGTTCGCGACGCGCACATGTCGCACCTGGCCAGCGGCCGACGCTTACAAAATTTTCCGATTACGCGAGAGCCGTCAGCATAATCACAACAATACGGCTACCGGAAGTATATATACGCACACACACCCACCGAAGCTCACTCTATACGAATCCACGACTCCCTTTTGTCAGCCCGGGCTCTTTCGACCTTCCGAAAAACCATGGAACTAGTTCCCAGGCGTGCAAGTTGGCTTTTTTTATTTGCTCCCGCGGGCAAAAACGAAGACGAGCGTATGTATACTCGTTCGGCGACATTGTCGGGAGCGGAGCGGTGTGAACGAACGCCCATACATATACATATACGTAAACGAGAGGAGGTAGCCGCACGTGATATGGCTGCGATGCGGCTTTTGTCCGCGCGCAGCAACACGTGCTCTCCGGAGGACGCGCGCGCACGCGCGCTTTCGTCAGCGGCCAGGATATATATCGCGTGTAATGACGACGATGACGGCAGGACTCGAGACGTGCATCTGGTAGGGAGATGGAAATCGGCCGGAAGGAGCGCGTCTGTCGGGGGGGATTTTTTTTATTCGGGATATGTAGGAGCGTGCACGGAAGTCGAGGCTTCGAGAGGCTCTCTTTCGGCTGTCGTTGTTATTGAGATGAGGTGTGTGCACGGTATTGTTTGGTGGGACCGGTGGGTCTGTCTTTTATTTTGGAGGACTTGGATGAAAGGAGGGTCGAGGCGTTAGGTTCATTGAGACGTATTTTGGAAGGATCGTTGGCTAGGTAATTGCGGTCACTTAATTATTTAGGGCGTTGGACGAGTGTATACTTTTTATCTAAGAAGTATACGATCGCTTAACGAATCAGCATGGAAGGCAATATCCTAGCGTGAAGCCCTAATCGATAAAGTCTACCCGTGCCGTCACCCTTCGCAAATACACGCAGCCGTCCCGCCCACGCGTTCCGCAAACAATTTTATTAATTTACTCCAAACAGTCAAACGATCGCACAAAAAATGAAATAATCCTCCAAACGCTCTATCTCTCAGCCGAATATATCGCACAATACCGATTTCCTGCATCGAAAAACTCTCGTCAACCGTGCCGATGAATCACAATCGTCGGGGGTATTAAATTTCGTAGACGACAAAAAATAAAGAGAGGAACGCGCGCTCGCTACTCCGGAGAGAGAGAGAGAACGAGCCATAGCGCGCTGAAGAGCGAGAGAGGGAGAAATGACTGTACGGCAGGTAACAAAGCGGCATCTGATCGCGCAGGTGAACAACTATAGCAACGAGAGAGAAAGAGAGAGAACGAGAGAGCCCTCTCCTCTCTTTGCCGCCTGCTGCACGACGCCACAGCAGGATGCGCGCGCCAGCGGTAGCCTTCTCTCTCTCTCCCACTTTAACGAACCAGCGCTCGCTCGCTCGCTCCACACACGCTGCTCCGTTCCTCTGTATATACGTACACACGTACACGTATCGTACGACGGCACACACACACACACACACGTGTCTATGTGCGCGCAGCGGCGCTGCTCTGCGGCACACGCGCGCGCGCACGTATATACAACAAGCCGGGGCTGCGCGCGCTCGCGCGCGCATGCGGCGTCAGTCGAGTGCAGCAGCGGCTGGCGTTCTGTATGTTGCGCGCGCGCGCGGCTGTGCCTCTACGCTTCTATACAAAACTCGGCCGCCATCTCGGCCCCCGCGCGTGCGTTTTCCCCACCACGTGCCCCCGACGGTGCGCCAGAGAGGCTATATAGCGGCCGGCGCTTTCCCGCGATTTTCCGCGGGGAGTGAGTGAGAGACTCGAGTGTTTTCTGGGAGAGTGCAAGGAGGGAGAGGGACACGTGTGGGATTCGAACGCGTGCGCGCAGTGTTATATACGGTGAGCGTTGCTGTGCTGAGAAGATTGTGAATTGATTCGAGGCTACTGAAGTATGTTTTTTTTTTGTTTTGTGCTACTCGTTGTAGAGTGGAGTTGAACTTAAGTGTATGGATCGCGCGTGACTATACGATATTCGCGCTATAAATAGTGTGGACAGTGTAGAGTCCGTCATTAAAAAACCGTTTATCGTCTTTCTTACGTTAATCGCCGCTCGCTCGAATTTTCCCGGAGTGAATCCGAGGCTCTTAAAACACCGTCGATCCAGCTATCAGTGCTCAGTGTCTTAGAAAATCATGTCCCGACGAGAGAGAATCGAGCGTTTTCGGAGTCGTCGACGGTGAGAAGCGAGAGAGCAACGAGGCTGGATTAGCCCGTTACAGCGAGGAGGAGAGTCCGGTCTTATGGCGATTAAGAGGATCCTCGAGTGCTTCTGGTGGGGATTAGAGGGGGAGTAGCGCGCGCCGGCGGCCGCGCGCGCGCCAGCCCACCAACACAAACACACGCTAACCACGGACGAAAGGATGTACTCGAGATTCGACGTTCTGCAGGGCTTGGTCAGCTACCTTCTAGTGTCAGGTGCGCCGGCCAGCCGAGCTTCTTCTCCTTCCCTTTTTTCTCCTCTTTTTTTGCTTTACGAGCGCGCGCACCTTGCGGTTCTCTCTCTCTCTTGGCGAGTCGCAACGGAGCAGCCGCTGTGTACAGTTTAATATCGCGCTGGTATATTTTACCGAACGCCGCGTCTGTTACTACTTAATCGTCGATTCGCAATAACGCGCGCATATTTTCCATCGGCGACTGGCGCCGGGCCAGCGCTGCTCTATTTCCGCCTGATTGACTCCTCGACGCTCCTCTCTCTCTCTCTAAAATAGCAGTGATCTATCGGCTAGGATACTAGAGGCACTCTCTGTGGCAACGCTGCGGGCATTGTGAAACGCCGGCAGAGAGAGAAGAGAGGAAAAGAAAAAATTCAATGTTTGGATTAGCCGGGGAGAGTGCGGTAACGGAGGCTCGCACGCGCGCGCGCGCTCCTCGTAATTCTATATTTAGTTGTACGCCGGCAATTATCATTATGCAACGCGCGCGACTAATGCGTCGCAGTTTTTCCAGGACGAGCGCGCGCGTTTAACGGCTCTGCTAAACTGGCCGCTGTGTTAGAGCTCACGTACGCATAGGCGGAGATAGCCGCGTATATACAAAAGCGAGCTTTTAAGATATATTCGCTAGAAAGTGAACGGTAATTCCCCGGGCTGCGGCTTATCGAAAAGCGCGCTTCGTCGCTTTAAACAGACGCGTGTTTATCTAACGCAGCGGCGCCGTAATAATTTTTCAACGGGCCATTATCTCTCTCTCTCTCCCCTGTATAATACTTTGACATCGAGAACGAGAAGGCCGCAATATCGCTCGGGAAAATTACTTTAGCTCGCTGTGTTAGCCGTATACACACACTCGCTGGTTAGCCGGCCGGCCGGCTCTCGCGCGCTCTCCTATAATTAGACGGAAAATGCAAAAGGAAGAAGAAGAGAGCTAGAGAGCAGACGCGTGTGAGAGCTCTGCTGTGACGCAACTCCAATCACGCGTGCGGTAAAATTTACAGCTTGGATGTATATACGCGTGTGCCGTGAGTTTGTTCCTTCCTTTTTTGCGAGAGTGCGGGGCTGTATTGAGGGAGAGAGAGAGAGCCCGGAAGGAAGCGCGAGCGACTCGAGAAAGTGGGACTCTCGCGACTCGTTTTCCAGCCTCGCTTTTTACGAGCGTCATTGCTCTTTCTCTCTCTCTCTCTCACGTTCTCTACTCCCCTTCTCTCTCTCTCTCCCGGTTCTCTCCCATTTAACCCCGCGTGTATATGCGATCGGCCCGTATGCCTCGCTCTCCCCTGCTATACAGGGTGGCACCAAAAGTAGCCGACTAGGAGAGCTCTAGGCTAGTTTTAACGCTCGTACGCAGGGCTGATGAATTCGAGGTCGATCGAGAACGTTGGGGGTAATGAGCGCGCCGAGGAGGTAATGCGGTAGGCTCGCTACTGGAATTGCGATCATTGCTAATGGATATTAAACCGGGAGCAGGTTTTTTTTAGAACAATGGGTTAATGAGGCTGTCCTTGTGGATCGACGCCGTCATTCGCGTCTAGTTTTTTAACTCGGAAAGGTCGTTAAGTTTGCGTCTATAGACCCTCGACGAAACTATAGAATGAATACAAACAGCGTATAAACGTATATACTAAGCAGTGGTTTTCACTTGGCATTACACACGCTGGTCTCGTTCGAATAGCCCCTGGTTTGTGTTTTTGGAGAAAACCGGGCCCGCCTCGCGGCCAGTTCCTTGCAATGGAAAACGCTTCCAAGCTTTTCAGAGCCACGGCGGAGAGGAGATGTAGCAACAACTTGTTGAAAGTCCTGACCCCGTTAGCCGGAGCGAGCCAAGCGCGCAAAACGCCAGCCATTTTTCATTTCGTCCTCTATATCCCCGGCGCTCTTGCCTCTCATATTAAAGAAAACTTTCGCCCCGCGGAAAAATGTTTTCGCGAATATAAAGCCCCAATATCGCGGCGAGCCGGCTAATTCAACAAGCGCGCACGAAAAACTATTACCCTCCGAGATTTACGATCTAGCATCCAACTACTCCGCAACTATATCATCGCAGAGCAGAGAGAGAGAGAGAGAGAGCTGTAATTGCCGGCTGTAATGAGCTCGAATTATATTGCAGTTGCAAAATCCGAAAGAGCAGAGAGCATCGGGAATCGAGCCTCGGACTCGATGCCTCGTCGATGATTCACCGAGCACGGAATAAGGGGGGAACTCGCGCGCGTGCAAGTGTGTACGTGCATGTATAGAGGCTCGAGTGACGCTTTTATAATGACATCAAACGGCTGGGCGACGGCATAATATCCAGCCGCACGCGATAAGTGACGGCCTTTTTTTCCTTCACGTTGACGCGCGCCAGCTGAAGTTTAACGTTTCGAAAAAGTTTATTGAAAATAATCGCGTGCGCGTAACGTTCCGTGATTTTACTCTCGCTCGCGTTCGGGCAATTTAAGTTTCCAGCCACGAGCGAAGAGTAAATTTCCGGCTTTTAATAGTTCGTTAATACTCCGGCCGGTTGTCTCTCCCTTTTTTTTATTATCATCCCGCACGCTCGGGGAGCGAAAAGGTATACATCGGTTCAAAGGGCGGAACCCTGTGCGAGCGAATTTTTCCGAGAGCCCAGCAATAAATTCGCCGAGTGGAAAAGTTACTTTATAACTACCCCGCGCTCTTCCCTATTTTTCTCTCTCTCTCTCGGCGCCTCAACCGTTCATTACTCGCTCGACCTTCTCATTATACACGCAGAGAGCGGCTGCTCTTCGTGCGCGAGTATGTGTACGTTGTATATACGTGTACGTGCGCGTGCGGCGCGCATAAAATCATAGGCGAAGCGCAGACAGCCCAGGCCATTGTTTACGCAAGAGGTTACTAGCTGTATGCTCCCCTCTACTCTCTCTATCTGCGCTGCAGGCTCGCCCTGCTCGCTGTTGCTTCGCTTTTGAAGCTTGCCTTTTGAATATATATCTGAATCTAAGCGGGGTAGGGTTAGAGAGTTTTTTTTTCACGCTGTGCGGGGATTGGTTGAGAGGAGAAATTTGGCGGGCTTTTACAGGAAGGGATTTGTGTAGTAAATATTTTCGCTTTGATCGATCGGCCGTGTTTATGGTGACTAGCAGCGATTAATTTGGTCATTGTCGTGTTTATTAATATTAACGCAATGCCGAAAGGCCGCTTAGTTATTCACAAAACACGGCAAACATTGCAGCAACAAAAGCCAATCAAACAAGCTCGCAAAGCCTCTTAATTGGCCGCACTCGAAAAATTTATACTCCAAAACACAAGCCGTAGCGCGCCCTATAACCGTTCTCCATACTCGCAGGCTTAATTCTCTCTTCAATCACAGTCAGCGCCGCCGCTTCTCCCTCCCCCGTCGCAGCGCCATATGGACATTCTCCTATAGCTCGCCCGTGGCGCGCACACATGAATACGAAACTCGCCCCTATATATACTCGAAAGACTCGAGCTCGCTCCTTTACGAGCCCCGCGCCACTCTCGTCAATTCGAATTTCGCGCGCGCGCAGGCGCCTTGTACTTTACGGCTCTCTGCTCGCCTAGGTGTATATATATACACACTCGCGTGTGGGTGGGGGTCTGTTTACATGAACACGAGCGCCCGCGCGTAAAAGCGTCTCTTTGGCGAGTTTGATCGATTGGAGGACGCCGCGGCGAAGCGTCGACTTTTTCGCTGCGAAGGATCAGAGGTTTATTATCGTGCAGTGTCCTAGCGTCGCGTGATAAAAGGATTATACGGGCTTGAAAAACGCTTCTTAGTAGAGTCGCCGTGTCTCGGCGCGCGCGCTCCGCTTTTATTGCTACTTCGGCAAAGAAGCGCTTTTTAACGAGCTATCGATTTGGCGCCGGGGCAACTGCGGCCCTCCCGACGATCTGCATATTCAATCGGCGTCGCGCATACACTTTTCGCTCGAATTACGTATTTTGGGGTAATGGAAAAATTGAGAGGAACGAGCTTCCTATCGTTTCGTGTAATAAACTTACATAAGATAATCATCCTCGAGATATATATAAATTTCAATATAGAAATGACGCAATGTTTACGTCTTATCGGTACGACACTGGGATAAGATAGGCCGATGTAACCGCGTTATTCTCTATCGGAAAGGATGCATATCTGGCACGGGAGGAAGCTCCGCGGAGAGATACAGGCACTTGTGCAAGCCATTCCGCGCATCTCGCTCCGAGCTTCTATAATTACCCGTCTGCTTTTCCATTTCGCGCTTTATATTTAGCCCCCGTTCGATTGTGCTTCGGGCTAAAAATACCCAGCGCGAAAGCTGCTACGCTGATTTTACAAGGCGTTACAGTGGCTTATTAATTTTGGACAGCTCGACAATGGAGCGTTATCGTATACACCTCGTTCCAATTTCTACGAATCCCCGTGACGCAACGTAGCCCTTCCACTTGAGGTGCGGCAAAAATAGCTGTAACCTTCGAGACACGTACATATATATATATCAGGCAGTCCTCGGAAAATTCACTATCGTTCATTCGATTAGCAGAGCGCGGGGGTAATGATTAAAGACCTTCTGGAATCGATGCGAGCGCGGGCCTTAATTACAAGGCTCTCGAAAGGACTGGCCGATCGATTCGGTCGCGTCTGTCTCTCTGATCGTCGGGACTCTGATTGGCCGGGCTTTTATTCGCGGGGGCTGATGAGCTGGCATTGACGCTGGTTGTTTTTTGGCGGCCTCGGTGCGTGCTTTGTTTTTGTTCCTCTTCGACGGAGGCTGGGAGTTTGGGGTAGGTCGGCGCGTTGGCTTTTTTTTTCGCGGCCAGCCTGCTGTGGGTTGCTTTTATTGTTTCGTTGGGCTTGCAGGGTTATTGTTTTGCGATGGGTCGTGGAGTTTTGAGGGAAATTTCCGATGGGTTCAGGGTTGGTTGAGTGCGAATGGATTAAGGCGTGATGTGGGAACTAAATTGGGAAGTGATTGTACAGTAATGATAAGGATTGAGTTTAATGTAGAAAATGATTAGACATAAGTTATGAGTTTGTTTGTTTGATGAAATGACTAACGATACACTTTTTGTTTTTGTTTCAGAGCGTGAAAGGCATGTTCCTCATAGACTGTCTGCGTAAGTATACCACTTTTGTCTTTTTTGATAAGTGTAATGACTAATTTGCATAGCAATTCTAATCGACCGAGAAAATCGTTGAATTCAACGCTCGAAATGGAATGACGCGGAAAGTTAAAGCATATAAAATCGAGCAACAGCTGTGGAAAACGTATCTAATCAATTAACTCGAAATTCACCATTCACCCAGCTTTTAAAGCTGGAATAGAAGCTATTTACTTTTTAAAAAGCATACATTTTATTCAGTTACGAATCATTTCAATTAACAATATTGACAAAACAAAAATACGTGGCATTCTACATGTCACTGCGCAGTAGTTACACCGTTGGTTTAGCATCGTTAAATTTTAATCACTCTATACCCGCTCTCTTTCTATCTCTCTCGCTCTTACAACAACGTATCAATCCCAATTGGCTGAGAACGAAGCGGCAGCGGCCAATCGCTTAAAAAGGTAAACCCAAGTCCTACCACCCCGGCGAACTCGCTAAACGCTCCGAGGAGGCAAGAATACACCTACAAAAAGAAAGCTCTCCGCATACTTTTTCAAGCCGGACTCAAAGATAAATAGGCCCCATCTCCCTCCCTTTTACTCTCTTTCTCTCTCTACCTCTCTCTTATACCAAAAGGTTCGCTCTGCCGATCGAAACAAGAAAGAAAGCCCCGGACTAACGAGCGCTAATCTATCAAAGGCAAAATTAATTATACATTCCCCGGCGGCTGCCGCTACGCAGCTTCGATAATCTTTTTACCCCCGGCGCTCTGAATTAATTTCGATTCGCTCCTCCGCGCGCGCGCTCCACCTTTGACTTTTCCCCGCAATCTTCGCGACTCGGAGAATGTCGACGTGAGCCTGGGAGGGATCGGATTTTTTTTTCGTTAAGTAGAAGTGGCGTTAATAGAAAGCCGATAATTCAGATGGGAGTAGATGGAGGATTTTGGGTGGGCGAGAATTGGTTTATAATTTTTGCAAGCTTGGATTAGGTATTTATGACGTGAGATTGTTGAACGCGAGTATAATATTCTAAATTTTCGACCAAACATAAAATTTTTAACGGCCAAATCGAAACAAAGCAAAAATCGCCGCACATGAAAAAATATTGCCTTTATCTCAGCTCCCCGCTCTATTCTCCCAACCCCAATCAACTCTTCTATTTTTCTAAAATTTCCACCCCGTTATTCCGCGCCCGGCAAACCAAACAGCGCCAAAAATCAAACCAACCCAGTTCCCTCCGCAACCAAAACAATAACAGCAACAATAACAACAACCAGCCACCCCCGACCTCCACAATAACCTAACCGCGTCTCTTTCATTTACCTTAAGTGAGCGGCGCGCTGTATTCCTCGCGCCAAATCGAAGCGCGCGGGGAGCCGCCTCGAGGACTTTTCAATTATACTCGAGTGTTGTTCCGATTACGCGCGGGACCCTCCCGAGAAATCAAATCGGCCGTGAGCGAGTTGCAGAACGGAAGCTTGGCCTTTGAGTCGGCTCGAGGATGCGCTTTATTAACAGGCTTTTGTTTAGGGAGCTTACCTGCTCTTTTTTCCTTTGTACAGTAAGCAACGAAAGCTTCCCTAAAGTTAGTGCACTATGTTTTTTTCTTAACGGCTGAAGAAAAAGTATCTAACGATAATTTTTTCATCTTTAATCCCTGAAACGAATCCGCGCCGGAGCATTAACAGAAACGAAGATCTAAAAAAGTATAAAATCCAAAGCAGAAACGCGCATCAAGGCGGCTCGTTCAAAAGCATACAGCCATTCCCATCCTTTTCAGAATGCACCCAGCCCCGCGCTACAAATTCATTTAGCGCAAAACTAACGTCGAACTCTTTGACCCCCTCGGCTCTCCCCGGCAACCTATATCGTGACCCCCAAGTTGCTGGAGATTAAGCCGGATCGCGCGAAAGCCTTCAAAGCTCCGCATGAATATGAATCCTCGTGTGGGCTTGCTTTGCCTCTCTGCTCTCTCCTTTTTCTCTCGCTTAAGCGAGCCGCACGAGCGAGCGTTTAATTAACCGCGCGACAGTTAAGGGGCTTTTAAATGTCGCGGGCCTTTTTCAAAAGGAGCCGATTTGTTACGGATTGCGAGTAAGGATGGGGGTGTAACGTTTCTGCCTTCCAAAGTCTACGCGTTGCATTTTGTTATAATTCAGAGCGATGCTATAAGGACCATCCAAGTACATTCTCACGATTCAACATCTCGTATCGAGCCGTAAAAAAGCCTAGAACTAACGAAGTGCGCGTTAACTTCGCGCTCGATAAAAAGAGGCAACCCGCGGCGCCGTAAACAATCGATCGACAGGCATCCTTACCCGATCGAGCTTCTGCATTTCGCTCGGCGACTTTCGCACTTTTTCCCCCAGCGACGCGCAGACCAATAAACGAGCCTGCCTTCCGCGTGCCTCGCGCTTCTATGAATAGACGCGCCGGCTGCGGGATCATCGTCGCGCCATTTTGCCTCTGATATTGCCGTGCGGGTGGTCGGCTCGAGGATCAAAGATGAGCGAATTTCGGCGGCGCTTCGTTAAATCGCCAAGTGACAGTGTTAAGGCCCGCCTCGTGCCGTTCGTTTATGTATAAAGCTCCGTACGGCTACGTTTCAGCGAGCAGACGCTTTAGGAATAATTGCGATCGTTTAAAGCGCTGTGGTCGTCGGCTTTCAGGCCGCAGTGAGTTACACATCACTCGTCGCCTGGAAGTGGCGAATCGTTACGGAGTTTAAATATAACCCCGGCTGCGTTTCTCTCGTACGAGCGCGGAACTTTACGTACACGTGTGCGCCGAGCGAGGCGAGTTTGATTCTGTCGATATCTTGAAACTTCCTCGGGGCTTTGCGGCTGTTCCTTTTTTTTTCTGCTTCGGGTTTTGCGAGCGTAAGATATATACGCGAGTGGGACTGCGAGCGCGGAATTGATCTTTTTTATGTGTTACGTTGCGAGAGGTCGAGTTTTACTTTTTACTTCGTGCGTTACTTTTTTTTAAACGGGTGTAAGTATAACTCGTGGAGAAATTGTTGTGCCCATCGGAGCGTTATTCTCTGCATACACCCACGCATTGATCAATTAAAAGCCCTCCGCTCGCGGCTCTAGTTGTTTCTAAAAGAAACTTCGCAATTCAATCAAACATCGGCAATCGAGCAACTAATTAACCCCGCGAATTCCACCGATACCCAACTCATATCTATCCACCTAGCAGTCACTCGTCGATCAACATTCCGCATCGAAACCCACCCCCTCCCTAACAATACGTCGGATTCCCGATCCCCCCTCCGTCTACGCCTAAAAACGACATTGTCACCTCGCGGAGAAATGAAGAGTGAAAACGCTACAGGGTGATAAAGCGTTTAAGCGCGAGCGAAGCAGAGGGCGCGATGAAACGCGCTCGAAAATAAAAAACCAGGCTGCGCGTATAACGAAGGCGGGTTGAAAAAAGGCCGCAAAAAAAGGGGGATCAGCACGGCGAAAGAAAGAAAGAGGTAGGAAAAAAAAGTACAAGCAGTATCATATACATACGCCGAGAGTTTTCCGCATGGAAAAGTATCTCTCGGGCTCGCGCGCGGCTCTTATCGATTGCCGGTTTTACCTCTCTGTCTCGGCGCTTTTCGTCTTTCTTTTTGCAGTCTGTTGCATTGCCCCGGCGCGCGCGCGCGCGTCTTCTTCTTTGCCCTCGTTTTTTTCCTTGTCTATCGCATTACTCGCAACCCTCTCCCTATATGTGCGCGTCTAAACTTCCGCGGTGCGCCTTTATCTACCCCCATGGCTGCTTCGCCCCGTTGTTGCGGCTGTTTTTGTTTGCTTTCTCGGGCGCGCGCGCTCTTTTTCTTTCGCCCCGGCGTACTTTTATCGACTACTTTATTTCAATTGTTCCGCAGCGGTATTTATTGCCGGGCTCTCTTTTCTCCTCCCGCGCTCTGATTTTTCTGCCCCCGGATTTTCATTTCCAACGCCGAGATTCCCTTTTAAATGTAAAAAGACATTACGGCCGCGCGTTAATACTGCTTATACTCCTATATAGCCGTTTACAGCAATCGGCCGATACACCTCGGTCCGACAAAAAAAGCCTCCTCCCGTACTTTTCCCTCCTCTCGGCTATATTCCGGCGCGTCCCTCGTGCGCACGACTACAGGGCGCGCTGCACAAAAAAAAGGGCTAGGATAAAGCGGGGGTTGAAAGCCAGCGGCCGCGGGCCGACACCGCGCGTATATAGATATACGTGTGCGCGCGCGTTCCGCTCCATCGACACGACGGCGCGGCTGCTGGGGTCGCCGACCCAGGCGAGCGCGCGAATCAATTTCATCATTATGTGCCTCATTTTTGCGAGGCTCTCGACGCTTTCTTTTGCCTCAGACGAGAGAGCTTGCGGCGAGCTTTTTTCGCGAGGCCTCCTTTATTGCGGCCAGATGTTTGCGGGTGGCTATAATTTTATTGAGGGGAAGGCTGAAGGGTCGGCTGTCTTTGAAATACGATAGGCTAATGTATACACGGGATGAGAGAGTCGTCGAAACGTGATTATTCTGTGAATGGAAGTAACACACTGTGCTAATATCGGGGTCACGTTTGTGCACAAAGCTGTCCCAAACAACGCGCGGACGTGTCGAATTAATAAATTATTAATCGAACGCTTCTGCGATAAAATTATCAAAGTAGAATCGCCTCGGAGGCGAATCAATATCGGGCCGATAACTCCGATCGCTGTCCGGCATTGTCATAGCGACTACATCGTCCGCTAAATTTTCGCCGTCGACTCGCTGTCTCCTCGTTTTATCGCTCGGGGCTTTTTCCTCTCTTTGCCCTCGCGCGCTGGCTGTGGCATGTATTGAATGCGCTGGGGATAAAAAAGTAGACAGTGAGTGAGAGAGAGAGAGAGAGGGACTCGCAGAGCCAGCTTGTTTTGCGGCTGGCTGACTGTTGACGATCGATTTTCATTTTCTCTCCACCCACGTTACACAGTTGTCCTCCTCACCCCCGCGAAGATCGCGCTTACATGTATATAAGCTGATGAGATTTTTCGACGCTCGCTGGTCAGGCGCGAAGATAATATGTGTATGTGGCTCGGTAAATTGATACAGCTGTGGATACATTGTTTTTCGAGTGCTGGAGGTGCGTTCGATTATGATTTTATTTTATTTCGATCGCTGTTTTTTGAGAGTCGGGGCGAATGTATATACGCGTGGGTGGGCCGGGACTTGGTCGAGTTTTTTTTTTAGTTGGATGCGACAAAGTGGCAGTCGAACTCGGTGGAAACGGATTTTTTTGTAAATTGGAATAGTTCGTTGGTTTTTTAGCAGCGACTGTCAAAGCTTTCAAACGAGTAGCGAAAGCTGTAACACGCAGCTTTTTAAAAAAAAAACGGAAAAAAATTTATAGTTACTCCGTATTCGCGCGTCCATTCGCTCCATCCCATGCAAAGTATGTTAAGATATTTTGCTTTTACGCGTCGCGACGAAGATAAAGAAATATTTCCTCGAAAGCTAAAAGATAGATGATTTTCGTCGGGCTTATATTCCTTTTCTAGTGTAAAAAAGAGCGAGAGAAAACGAGTAAGGCCAGAAACATCGTCGTTCATATTTCAGCGTTTCGCGCGCTCACTCGCATTTTTCCCCTCGCGAAGTCAACTTACTCCGGCTGCAAAAAATACGCGTATAAAGAAACTTCGTCCGGCGTACGTATACGTATAAGCTACGGCGGGAGAAATAAAAACGAACCGCGCGAAATAGAACGAAAGGAGAGATAAGAACGCGATAAGAAGGCTTGAAAACAGAATTTTTGCCCGCTATGCTCTACCCCCGCGCCTTTTTTTTTACGCTGCTTTCATCGACCTATTTGTGTGTTTTCAGCTTTTTCCCATTTCGGTTTTGTAAAAAGGATTTTTATGCCCTGTTTCCAGCTAAAATTGCGTGATATAAATTTTCCCAAGCCCGCAAAATAGAAATAAAGAATAATTAAAACGGGAAAAACACTCCCGATTACAAAAAGCCGAAAGTCGCCTCGAATTAGTCGGCGACCATCGCGCGAAAATAAAAATTCTCCCCATAAAAATACCTCCCTCTTACATTCATCTCGCTCGGCTCCCCTTCCGGCCCGTAGCCTCCGCATTTCCTCTCAATTTTTCCGTCCGCTTTTCCCTCTGTCTATTTTACAGCATTTACATTCACGTCAGCCGCTCGGCGCTTTCGTCTTATTGTTCGCATTCTCGTCTGCGCGCACTTTCCCCGCGCTCTTTTTTTTTTCGAATAATTGCGAACTTTTTTCATTTGCCGCGGCGCTGCGCTCTAATATTTTACGAAATAATCACCCGCCGGCAGAGCGAGCTGAGTGATTATCGGGAGGGGAAGGGAGATGCGCTGAATTAGGGGCTTTGCAGTCCGGTCACGTTAAAGACTGTTTTTAAATAATTGCGCGGTTAGGTAGGAATGAATGGGTGGAATTATTTTTTTTTGTATTTTTTGAGAGGATTTGGGTTAGCTTGGATCGATATGGTTTGTTTACTTGTATGGGATGGTTTATATAAAAATAAGTCTAGCTTTATTTGATTATGGATTAGAATTGCCCTTCTGTACGGAAATCGATAGCCACTTAATTAACGGAATTTACTTAAATTTTCTATTTCTATATTTTTTATAGCACATAAAAAAGCTTATTGTCAATTGAATGTAATTAAGAGCTTCCTGAATTACTAAGCAAACCGAGCCCCAAATCTCCCAGCCAATAGAGCTCCATTCCAACTCGAAATTCGAATCCTCCTCTCTTTCGGCTTCCGAAAACCAAAGCCGGCAACAAGTGCGAGAAAAACCCTTCCAAAAACCACCCTTCCACCGACTAAGCACCCTTACCCTCTGAACTTTCCTCCAACATCGGCCAAATCGACTTGAAATACTTCACCCCCACTCGAAATCGCGCAACTAGTTCCCCCGGCTCTTAAAAGCCGTTCCGATCAACTCTCCTCTTCTCATTTTCCTAACTCGTCCACGCTTCTAAAAGCGAAGGATTAGCAAGCTTCTATCGGTACTAGAGTCATGCTTGGCGTTCCGCGATAAGGAGGAGCGCTCGCGCCATATAGTTTAACTGAATCGAATGCCTTCTCACGATTAGCCGCGATTTATGCAGCGCCAGCTCGGCTGCGCTCGAGCCACATCGCTCTTTCTCTCGTTTTCTCTTCCACTCCTCTTCTAGCGCCGCCGCTAATTTCCGCCCTTCGCCGCGATGTCTTTATGTATATATATATATACGTACAAGCTCGACGGTGAGCTGTTGCGCTCGCTCGTTACTTATAAGCTCGACTGACTGTTGCAAAATAAAAGACGCGTAGGGTTAATAAAATCAATCTCTAGCGTTCGAGTTCCAGCCTCTTTATCGTCTTCTTCGTATTCCCGCTTATCCAGCCCCCTGTCCGTGCTCTCGTTTTCTCGTTACTCGCCCTGCCCGTTTATATTCCCCTCTTTTTCTTTTTAATTCTTCTCGTTCGGCGCATTTCACCTCGAGCGCTCGCGTTTTGCTCGATTTCATTTATTATTCGGAGGCCCCGAGTACCTTTGTACGACTAGAGTTATGGACGTTTAATTAAGGTCTGGACTGCTGATGTGGTTACGGAAAATTGCTACTTTCGGCTCTGTAAATACGCGCGTAACGAGAGCTACCCGACGAGATTCGGAGCTTAAAAATCCATCCGCCCACGGTTAAGTCGAAAAGCCGAATATAATCGACGAGTTATGCAATATGAAGCGGCGAATCAATACAAAGTATTTACGTCCGCTTGGCCCCGCAACTGAAAATAGTTGCCGAGACTAAACTTTATAATTACAATCAAGAGCCGGCGGCCCCCGACGCTCCGTCCTGCCACCCTATTTTTAATTGAGTAATAAAAACGCGAGGGCTGCCCCGCTGCACTTGTTCAAAACTACGCGAGAGCCCGAGTCGACTATAAATTATTGTCTTATAAAGAAGATTAACGTGTACTCGAAGAAGTTGGCCGTGGTGAAAAAAAAATTATCACGACGCCGCTCTATAAATTCCAGCGAGGTGAAAAACTCTCGCACAAAGGAGGATGAAAAATACCGCCTACGATTATACATACAAGGAAAGTTTGATTTCGGGGGGGAAATGACGGATTATAGAGCCCGGCTCTCTTCATCCGCGCGAAATCCTAGAGCGAATTTCACCGGCCACCCACGCACAATGGCTCTCCGGTTTTCATCTGCTACACCCACGCTTCTAAAACTCGCGATCTTTATCGGCTGGCTCTCAGCGCCGGCGAGGATGAATAGGAGAGCGCCGGGCCTGGGATTAAAAGATTGGCTGCAGCGCTGAGCTCGCGGTCGCGAAAACCAAAGTTTATCGATCCCCCCACGCGCCGCTTCTTTTTTTCGCGTCCCGGCGCAGAGACAATCGAGGGGGAGATTAGCTCGGGAGCTTGTTTTGGGAGTCCCGTTCGATTAGCCGCGCGCGCGGACAGGTGACTGATTAACGAGATCGCCGAGGTGCTGTTTATGAAGCTTATTTGACGTTGAAAGGGTGTTTAGAGCTCGCCGAGTTGGAATATCACATCGAATGTCGAACGATCTCGCAAACGGACTATCTTTTCACAAAGCCGCTCGATAAATAATTAAGCCCCGAGCGAGCCACCCACGCGCTCGCGTATTTATACACCGAGCTCGCCCTTTCTCATCATCCCTCGTCGTTAAAATCGCAATTACTCGGAGGATTATTAATCGGGCGAGGCGCGTTCGATGCTCCGGCGATCGGCGCAACTATTAACTTCTGCGAGTATGGCGCGGACGAAGAGCGAGGAGGTCGAGAGTCCTCACCCCCCTCAACAGGTTGGCGATATATTTTCGCTGGAGCTCACCTCTCTCGTTTTCCTCTCTCTCTCTCTCTTTTGCGAAAATGGAAAAAATTTGCGTGGGTTTCAAAAGCCAGCGCTTTTAGCGAAGCGCGGCGCTTTTTCGAAAGCTAGCCGCTCTGAAATGAAGCGCGAGAGCCGTTTGAGTGCTCATGAGCGCCGGAGTGCGTTTTTAAACTGACGCCGGTGGAAGGGATAATTTTATTTCCCCGGGAAAATTCGGCCCTCTCGGCTGGATTTAGTCGGGAAGTTCGGAAGTTGGATCGGGGTTACGGAGACTGTTATTGTTACTTAATGAATCCTGGACGTCGAGCTAAATCTGAGTCAGCGTGTGTACTTACTCCGCGGATCCCGCCAAGCAAACGGAATTTCCCGATAATGCGTCAAAGCTAAATCGACGCGGTAGCTTTAAACACTTCATTTTTCCAATCAACAATCCACCCACTTCAAAGCATCCCCGCTTCTCCGGCTCATCCTTCAATCACCTCACCTCTCAGCACCTGCCCTCCTCCGCCCTAAACCCTCGAAAAAGTTCGTCGGCCGAAACAAAGAGGCGCGAGGATACAGCGCGCGCAAACACACACACACACACACATAGAGGCAAGTAGAAGCGCGCGTAAGTATCGATTCCCCGCGCGCTGGCGGCAGCAGAGCGGTTATATATACAGCGCGTCGGCGCGCGCCATCCTAACCTCTCTCTCTCTCTCTCTGGCTCTAGGCGCGCGCACGCGGAATCGCGCATTCCGACGCGGGGAGGAGAAAAACAGAAGCATAATACGCGCAGCCTGCTGCGGATTTTCAATGTCTCACTATGACGCCGTCTTCGATTGCTTATGTTTAAGCTGTACATAGAAAGCATTTAGAAGAGGACATCGCATTTGCTTTCCAAACTATAGACAAACCAATCGTCCACTTCGTACAAGTAGTTACAGCTGGGGCCTGGTCAGACGCGTCGCGCATACCCACAGCTCCTTTATTCCCTTTACACACCTCCCAGACGTTTTTTCCCGCCGCCCCGTGGGGAAAGCAGGGAGGCGACCGAATCTTTGAGAACTCGGGAGATTACACTGATTAAGAAGCTCTCGGCCGGAAGCGGGCGCGCGTCTACGTGTGCACGGCACGTCCCCTCTGATCATGGATTCCGTTGCAGCAGCGGACACGCTCGGGCTGTTGCCGCGCGCGCGGCCTGGAGAGAGCCGAGATAAAAAGAAACGTGGAAAGCGTAGCTGCGACAATTTTAGCCGCGTAACGGGCCGGCTCGATTCGAACATTGTTACGACTAACGCGGGGATTAGAGCCGCGGCGCGGTTATCGCTCGCGCGTCGAGTAAATATTTGATCGCTCTATTCCGAGCTGGATGAATCAGCGCCGAGTGAATCTGAAGTCGTGATCCGCGAGAGTCGTTCTAACGCTAAGGAAAAGCCGAAAATTTTTATTTCGAAAGGTGTATAGGGGAGAGAAAAAAAGGCGAACGCACATCGTGTCCTGTACCGTCCTCTTAGCCCCGGAGCGCTAGATCCTCTGTCTTTCTCCGGGAGGTCGACGTCCTCCGCCTCCTTCTCCCTCTTGCTCGGATCACGTGCGCGCACGTGTATATATATACACACGCTCTTCTCTCTCTCTCGCTCTGCACTCGACTTCTCGACTCGCTAGCCTCCTCGCGCATTCTGTCTACCTGTTCCCTCGACTCCCTCCTTCGCTCTCTCTTTCTCCCTCGACCGGCTCTCTCTCTCTCTCTCTCTGCCTTCTTTATTGCGGCCGAGCGGCTTTTATTCTAGCCGAACGCCGGAGAGAGAGGATTTTTCACTCGCGACCTTTTCCCCAGAATTGGGTTGCGCTTGGCGCGATGGAAAGATCGTTATGGAATATGGCGATGCGCCGAACTTACGTACAGATGCGCTGTTGTTTAAACTGCTGACTTTATGAAACGTAATGTAACGCTGTAAAAAGTGCACGACTAGGAGTATTCAAGTAACTCTCCGCTCCGAATTCCTCGGCGTCGAATTACCCCTCGCTAAACAAAATCGCTCCAATTTACTCTCCAGCCCTCTCCCTTGAAATATTCAAAATCCATATCGAACCAGCTTGCCTGCAAAATTAATCCCGTGCCCTTCGACCCTTGATATATACAAAATCGCGCACCCTTCCGTAAGAGAAAGAGGAAGACACACTTTTCCCGCTTTCCACCCGCTACACCTCCGGAATACATCTACATATCCCCTCCCGTTCGGCTCTCTACGCATTCTACTCAGCGAGTCTACGCACGCGCCTTGCTGTGACCCCTCTTCTCTCAGCGCTTCTCTCTTTTCTCCACATGCACCGGTTTTTCCTTCACGCCACAAGCTTCTTCTATCTTCCAGCAGATTTTCGTTTCTGCGCCTCGCGAATCCGAGTAGATTAGATGTTTACGCCCGACGTCGAAGCGACTCTCGCAATCAATTAAAGAGACGGATAAGAAATGCTGGCACCTTGAAAAACGAGTCGGAATTTAAATCAGCGCTCTCGGCGGCAGCGCGAGCCAACTTTGTATGCAAAGCGAGCGCGCATTACAGGGGCAAATTCAATGCTTCAAAATAACGTCGAGCGATCTTGCGCCGTAAATCACGCGAAAATTGAGAGAGAGAAAAGAGCGTATAATTCAGCGCGTTTGCGTATGTGTACACCTACGCGGCGTGGAAAAATATTAGTGCCGATCAAGCACGGAAAAATGAACGCGCGCCGCTTAACCCAGATAGATAATCCAGCGACCTTGGCGGAATTTCAGTGGGTTCACGCGCTGTCTCTTACGATTCTCGAGCATTCTTTTTTTTTTATAATACGCCTTAACTATATTGCCTTGCATCGCGATCTTTTCTGCCTTGTTACGCGGTAAATGTGCCAGCTGTGCTGAATGTCGAATTACGCTGAGTACTGCAAGCTTTGAGGATTAGCCGGAGGCGTTTATTCATGAATGTTTTTGGCTGAGCGCTGATTGTAATCTGAAAAAGTAATTTTATGTAATATTTTTCTGTTTAAGAATTGCTGAGTTGATCTTGTTTGTAGGCATTGCACAAGATTTATCATGAGCTTATCTTATCTTTAGCGTGAATGTAAAAGTTCGATATTGATTGGAGTATTCAAGTGAAAATTCCTGCTTGTTACTTTTGATTGTTACGGATTAACGCATAAAAAAATTGCGTAGTCACAGCTGTTGCTCAAATTTAATTACGAATAGCACTTTTAACAGTGCCATCAGTGCGAAATTTAACCTTAATATACTTGACAAATTTTCGTTCTACATTTGTTCTAATGAATTATTTTTCATTACAGCGACTTGGAGCGAGATCTGAGCCTTTCCGAGGACAGCGAGGACGAAGAGACCCCTAAGGTAGGTTACACCTTCATCTCAATGACCTAGATAAAATTTCTATTACGCACGTAACGATCAACTAAACGATCCCTCTATAATTCCAGACTACCGTAGCACCCCCGAGGCCCATCCGAGATGGAAGGAGTCCAGGAATGTCAGTCGAGTGAGTATACTTAATTTTCATCTCTCAAAAAACCAATCGAAACTGAAAAAAGAAAAAAATCCAGCACCCTCACTTTATACGCATTAACAAAACGCTTCCGCGAACTCGTGACTTTGAGGCCTCCTCGCGTGTAGCTCGCGACGACAGGCGCGCGATAAACGAATAAAGCGAGGGAAAAAAGGAGGGCGAACGAAAAAGCGCGCAGGCAGCGGAGGGAGAAATTGATTGATTAGTTTATTATACCCGCGTTGAAATCGCGCTTCATGATTGAGTTATTAATTGCAACTTAATCACCATACCTATGTGTGTGTCTCAGGATGGAAAAACGTCCAGCTAGCGTGCAGTCCATAAATCTTTTCTTACTTTACAAACCGCCGCTTCATGCCAGCTCGCCGAGTCGACCTTTTATTAAATTCACGACCTACGATAATATTTCCTTATCAACCTCAAACCTCCACCTACCCAGCCACAAACTAATTTTCTCTCTTTCCAGCAGCATGTCGGCACCGCTGATCCCAGGAATGGCATCGGCCGGGCCACCGCTGATCCCGATGTCGCCCATGGGCATGTCGCCGATCGGCCCGATGTCGCCGACCCGGCCGCTCTCGCCGCCGCCAGCTGTGGCTCAGCCGGTGATGCAACCGCCGCCGGCTGTGGCTCAGCAGCAGCCGCCGCCAGCGCCGCTCGTCACGGCTAAACCCAGTCCGGCCAGGCCGGTCGTACCGGCCCAGCAGCAGCAGCAGCAGCTCAGCAGGCAGCGCGCCAACAGTCCTGGCGACCCGCCCGTTCAGAATCCCACACACCAAAGACCGCCCAGTCCTCCCGGTAAGTCGTTGGCTCAGTCGTTTAAACGTTAATCACGCAATGTACTCATAAGATAACTTTATAATGTCTTGTTTTTTTCTTTTCATTCAGGCGCAGCGCCCGCGAGTTCGGGCAGCGCGTCATCCTCGTCGGACTCGGGCTCGGACTCCGGCAGCGACAGCAGCGACGATTCCGAGGACGAATCGCCTGCTAACGCGAGCACGACGGCTCAGCCGGTCAAGGGCCCGACGACGCCGCCGTCTGTGTCGCCGCGCGACGTGCCCGAGGAGCCTCCTCCGCCAGCAGTGGAAGAGTCGAAGCCCAGATGGAATCTGAGCTCGTTCTTCAACAAGGCCGAGAAGAGCGAGGCGGGAGGCAAAAAGGAGGAGGTGAGGAGGGAGCCTGAGCCACAGCCCGAGCGCAGGTCGTCGAGGCACTCGCAGCACCACGACTGGGAGCTGGACGAGGCGCTCAAGAGGAATAGGAGTACGGCCCTGCTGAGCGGTCTGAGCGACAGCGAGCAGCAGAGCGACGTGGAGAAGGCGCCGGTTAAGGAGCCGCCCAGGGTGCAGGTGAGCTTTAAAGGGAATGGTTTCGTTGGGGTTGTGTGGATGACGTATTTTGATTGGTATTGCCGGTGGTCTAGACGATATATGAAAAAAGAAGTATAATCCAATATTTTAGTGGAGAGTTATTGAATAGAAATGAAGGTAGAATTTCGATTATTAGTTCATTTATAGTATAGCTCGTCTGATGCGGATCAGTCTTTACTCACAGTCCGATAATATCCTCATCGATCCACGCCTCTCAACGAAAAAATATGCATCCTCCATAAAACCTTTATAAAACGAGTTCAAGCCCAACGAGCGTTTCTTTCACAATCGATAACTTTTCCCAATACAAACATTTAACCATTTTCCTCTTCGCAGGTGCAGCCGGAGAAGCCAAAGCCCCCGGACGTGCGCAAACGCGGCCGACCCCGTAAAACGGACAAGCCGAGTCCCAAGACGCCCGCCGTGATCGTCGAGGAGCCAAAGTTGCCCGCCAAGCGCAATCGTCAGCGCAGCACCGCCGCAGCCAGCAGTCCGCCGCGGCGCAGCAAGAAGCAGCCGATCTCGAAGCCCGTTCTGACGACGACGACGAGCGACGACGGCAGCGACGGCCGGCATTACAGTGACTCCGACTCGGAGCCGGCGCCGCCGGCGACTCTGCTGCCACCGCGACCACCTCCGAGTCACAGCAGTAGACGGGCGGTCGTGGCGAATTCACCAATCGCGGACAAGAGGCATCACAGAGCTGCCCGAGTCAGCGTGAGCTCGAGCGAGGACGAGGACGAGGACGAGGACGACGAGGAGGTCGAGGTGAGGCAGCACAGACACGGCAAGCGGTCGCAAGACGACGACGCGCGCTGGAGCAGGCTCTCGTCGATGAAGAGGAGCGGCAAGCTTAGCGAGTCGCCCAAAAAGGGCCAGGACAAGAAGAAGAGCCCGCCGAAGCTCAAGCCCAGGAGGCAGCGATCCCGAGTGACCAGTGCACCTGAGTGCCCGACCGAGTCGGATAGCGAATCAGAGGTGGCACTGAGGACTAGTCGGAAGGTTTGTATTTTTGACTTTTTTCAGGAGTTTTTTTTGTTAGTTGTGGTATTATCATCGTACGAAATGAAATGGCTGAAGATATTTTTATACGATAAATTATTTCTTTTGTACGATGCTAAGTGTTTCTTGATCTTTCGATGCATGATTTAATTGAACTAAATATTTTTTATTATGTGGTGATACATAAAAAATACTTTTAGTTTGATAAATTATTTTCACATAGACATTAGCCAATTGTTTACTTAATGTCCCTATGATTCTATTTAAAGGTATTAATTTGCAGCATGGTTTTTAATGATTTTATTGTCAAAGTTATCGAGATGCTCAAATGTCTCTGTTAAAAACACCAGACACTTTTTAATTTTTTTTTCAGTCTTTTATAAATTAATTTATTGATTTTTTCACAAGTTTTAATAATTTTGAGAATTTATTATAATTTGTGTTGCCTATCTGCACGTTAAGCAATTGTAAAGTAGTACAAATAGTATTAATTCAAATATCTAGAAAACTATTTCTCTGAAACAAGAAAGATGTCTTTAGAAGAGAAAAGATATTTTTTCTATTTATTTTATCAAGTATTTAAGTCTATAAATATATATATATTGTTACCGCAAATAAGACATTCTATTATAATCAGCTGAAAACAAAATTTGTTACATTGGGCATAACTGAAAAAGAAATAAGAAACAAGCTATCCGACACAGTCTAACCATATTAAAAACAAAGAACAGTATAAAAACCCTGTGGTTTGACAGTGCTCAAAAGTTTTAATTCTTTATTTTTCATCGCAAGTCAATATTAAAGTAACAATATCAAAAGAAAAAAAAAATAATACCTATAAATAAACCATGTACATTACCTGTTGAAAAGAAACGCACACAAAGGATTAAAAAAGTAACAAAAGAAGCAAAAGCAATCAAGGCAAGAATACTCCCCCCGGAATTCCGGAAGGCTAAGTTCACCCCGTCAACAACTTATTCAAACATCTAATCCAACGACTTCAATTTTTTCGCAGGTCGCACGAGTGCAGCCAAGGCCACGAGCGCCGCCCACTCGCACCACCTCGCCCGACAACTCGGACAGCGACAACAGCCCGGCCTCGGTGAAACTTCAAGACGAGACCGGCCATGCCACTGTCCAGGACAACAAGAAGAGCGCCCTACGCCGTCTGTTCGTGGACTCGCGCGCCAAGGGCGGCAAGGGCGGAAAAGGCGGTAAAGGCGGCAAGGGAGGCGGTAAATGCGGCATTTACGTCGAGGAGTACACGTCGAATACGCCGACGGGCAGCGAGAGCCCGTACAAGCGGCCGCCGACGACGATGCTGGCTCCAGCGGCGCCGGTCGTCCAGCCCGTCGAGACGCGACGCGAGGAGGAGAAGAGAACGATCAGCATTCCGCCGCTGACCTATGTTAATGGCGTGCCGAGGCTCATGTGCAGACTCGATCTGAGCAGGCTCGGACACGTGCCCCAGCCTTCGAGGGGACAGGAGATCAGACAGAGAACTGAGATGCCCGACACCAGGCCGTCTTCCAGGTGAGAATCTTTTTTGTTACAAGTGGTTAACATACTTGTTAATCAGACTTGAATCTATGCTTTGGTAAAGTAAAAATGTTGGCAATTATTGTTTAATTAAAAATCTTTGATTCATTTCATCAGGCAACAGTCGCACTCGTCGCAGCGAGAATCACAGAGGCCTTCGACGCCGGAGGAGGGCGAAATCGTAGAGTCACGGAGCGGCGCAGCCGACGACAGTGACTCAACGAACAACGCAACCCCCGTCAAGAGCAGCCACAGCGCCAGTACCAGCGCCGGTAATAGCAGCAGCAGTGCCGTAGCTAGTGCCAGCAGCCGAGTGATTAAAAGTGAGCCGGTGGACGTTAAACCGAGCGACCTTGTGAAATCGTCGACGAGCGTTGTTGTAGCTGCGAGTGACAGTGCAGGAGGCAGCGGTGGCGGGCAGATGCACGGCTGCGAACTCAGCACGACCGGCAGCGGCGTCAAGAGGAAACGTAAGACGAGCTGTAGCTCGGTTTCCAGCTTGAGTACCGTTTGTTCGGTCGATACTAAACTTAAAAGTGAGTCCAAGGAGGAGAGAAAAAAGCGCAAGAGGAAGCATCAGGAGCAGCAGGAGAGTGTCGCCAGATTCTCGGCGAGTCAGGTGAGAAGATATTTATTTTGTATATTGGTTTTTATGCACCTTTGTGCCAAAGTAGTTTTTTTGTTTTTAAAATTTTTTAATATGATTCAACATTTATCAGGTTTCCTATTGTTGGCTGTTACTTATTAAATGAATTATTAAAAGCCTTAATTAGACAGTTCATATAATTCAATAATTTCTGTTTACAGCAAAATGACGTACAACCGACCAACCACGAGCGGGAAGATAAACCCGACATGAGTCTGTTCCATCCGCCACAACAACGCTTCTATTCCCACTTTTATATGCAAAATGAAGCATCAGAGGATCTAGACAGGTAAAGATCATTTTTATCAAGAAAATAATTAAATTCTGCTTATTATAACAATAGTAATTCTAACACAAACTTCGTTTTTTTTCTTACACAGTTATCAGGAGCAGTACTTGGCAGAAGCAAAGCGACTGAAGCACAGTGCCGACGAGGAGAGCGATGTGACGACGCAGGGTCTGCTTTACCTTGAAGGCGCTATTTACTTCATCCTTACGGGTCAGGCTATGGAATCAGCCCACGTATCAGTGGGTGCCGCCTATAGGATGTACAAGGATACTCTGTCAATCATCAAGTAAGTTATCATTACATGAATGGAATCATGGATAATATTGATATGATTTGATGATAATGTTAATTCTTTTTTCAGATTTATCGCTACGAAATTCCAAAATCAGTCGAACAACGCAGTCGAAAGTAACATTCATATAAAGCTGCTAATTTTAAGGTTAGTATTACTCAAAACTTTTGTAACCTGTGCAACATTTTATTGTGGATAGTTTAATTAATTAAAGTATCGTTTTCAATTATTTTTTGCAGTTTATGGTGCCAGTCTCTCATCTACCGGAAACTGTATAACCTAAAGAAAGTTGAGATCAAGGAAAACCATATGCTCCTCAGTGAATACCATTCTAAGGTAATTTATTCTTCACAGTTAAACTCCTTTCTTATTTTCTTATTTTACTCGTAAAATCTAACGTGTAACTTATTTCTTTTACAGCAGGTGATGGTGCAGCCGGAGGGCCAGGGTACACCCTCCCTATCGCCTACGCCATCTCCAGCAGGATCAGTGGGTTCAGTGGGCAGTCAGAGCAGTGGCTACAGTAGCGGCGAACTCGCCAATCGCGGCTTGGCTAACGCCCAGGTTCCGGCGCCCACCTACGTAAGCGTGCCTCTTAGCATACATAACGCCATGCAGAAGCAGCACACTGACATGAGCATGCTGATGAGCATGCACGAAAAATGGGACAAAGCATGCTCGCTCGTTACCGATAAACACAGAGGTACGTTTCTTTTTTAACGATATAATAAATATGTTTTCACAACGTTGGTGAAGTTTACGCTAATCGTTAAGATAATAGTATACTTAGATATCGATAAGTGCTTAAAATGACCACTTGTTGAATGATAGTAGAGTAAAATAAAGTAGTCTCTTTAAGTTGATTATAATGTATTCCTTGTTTTACAGACTTCTTCATCGAGCTGGACGAAACGTTGGGACCGCTCACGTTAAAGAGCTCGCTCACAGACCTAGCTCGTTACGTGCAGGCCGGCATCAAGAAGCTGCGCGCCCTTTGACCCAAGTGGCACAGCCCCCGGCCGCCCACGCCGAGCTACGTCACCTCGCTGCCCCACAATGTCGCCACCTATCCGACCATGTACACGTAGGGTAACAGCTTGTTGTGCCCCGGCTGGGACTCTATTGCACACTTCGAGACGTACGGGGGCGTGCCTTGTCGCCGGTAGATGGATATATCTCAAACGAACTACTTTTTAATTTTTTTTGTTTCTTTAGAAAGACTGGAAAATAACTATCGATTGAAAACTTACAAGGAAAATAACGGAAAGCGAACGATTTTTCTTTATCTATTATATGCGTGTATACATAGAAAGAGAGATGCAGAAGCGGTCGTAGACGGCAGAATAAATGCGTTTATGACGACCACGATGATTTGTAGGGAATTGCCGATGCGTTGTTTACTATTGCAACTACTACTATTATTATTAATATTACCTTTTTTTAATTTTATCGAGGGTACAGTTGTCTTAAGATTTGTAAAAATTGAATCCTGTATTTCTATTATAATGGTACTTTATGGTAGATTATTAATCGATTGAAAAAAAGCATGCTTTTTTTGTTTACTTGTTTGTAATTATATTATTATTGTATAATTTTATCATTATTATTATT